>CM031381.1:745492-795616 GCA_018290095.1 Polypedilum vanderplanki | reverse complement strand
ACATATTCTCCCTCCCCCCCCATCTTAGTTAAGGAGAAACCTTTTAATCAGCTTTCGATACCCCGCCCCTCCCCGCCAGTATCCTTGTCCTTCCGGAAAAATAACAGCAATGACACTCTTAATTGTAAAATGCACAACGTTCTAAAATGAGAAATCTTGTTATCGAACACCTCACCCAACTTCTAAATTATCTCACCCCACCACACGACATCTTTTCATTAATATCTCAGTCCGCAGTTTTCGCTCCATTCATAAACATCACCAAAATTCACCCTCGTCTGCTCCCTGCAATCTCCTTCGCTCCTATTTCTCCAATCACAGAGCGCTAACTTCTCGAAAGGCTTCTTTCTCAAACAAATCTTCTCTATTCTCTCCTCCCACACCCTTCCCGCCCAATCTACTGCTCCTTCCACCACACAACGATTGCCGAATTCTCGGCCCCACCTTAGCCCTATATCCCCAGTCTCCAGACCCAGGTAAACAACATCAATCTTATTCCGGCCTCTTACCCGACTACGTTTGCACCTTTCCCCCTCCCTTCAAACTCAATGTCGCAAATTATATCAGCAACACCAAAACCACCTCCCTCCTCCCCTTACCTCTTCTTTTGATATTTTAAACACCCTCTTTATCCCTCCCGCCACTGTCTAATCTTTGAGTAACGGTTGATAACCACTTTTTATAATTTCATCTCAAGAATCAAAAGCTTTTTTCACCTTCCCCGCCTCCCCCCGCCCCACCTCCACTCACTCCCTTCCTCTTTTCCAAGACGCCTACCCACACCCCCCCCCCCCTCAACCACCAAACTCAACATCCTCACACCACCCTCCCCCCATACCAAACAACCAAAATTTTTTTTCTATATAGAGCAGAGTGAGCTTTTATTCATGACTCAACATGATGATGATGATGAATAAATAATAATAATAATGAGATTATGCACATTATGTTGATTTAATTCTCATGCACTAAGGATTCTATTTACTTTAATGGACAATCAACATAACATAACATTATTATTTTTATATATATGAACATGCATAAAAAGAATTTGAAAGTGTGTCTAGACATACATTCGTGTCTTTTGATTTATTTAAAACTGAGAAAATTTCACAAGAATTTAAATTTACTTACAATTTATCATAAAATGATGGTCTGACTTTTTATTTAGTTCACTGTTTTTAAAAACATAATGATAGTGGGCCAGAACAGAAATAGAAAAAAAGAGTCCAAAAAAATATTTTTATTGTTGTTTCTTTTAGCTTATTATTAGACAATTCCAAAAACGCTATAAATCATAGTTTTTGGCTAAATCGTTGCCAGAAATTGCTGTTTTAGTGTTTCTGTTAGGTCTGTTTTTTGCCTTCACTACTAATCTGCTATAACTCAGTCAAATCTTTATCGATTTATGCTCAAAAGACTTTAAGATGATGGATAATTAAAATTACGCAAATTTTAAGGTAATATGATTATTTTGTCATGATATGTAGTCATCAGATGCTCGAAAAATGCAAAAAAACCCGATTTTTCATTAGACATATGTCATTAACTTCGGTCTAGCTTCATCATAAAAAAAAGATTTTTTTAATCAGATTGCGGTAATTGAAAGCACTAATATAATATCGAAATGGTTTTCGATTTATATTTTTTGAGCTATTCAGCTAATGGCGTTTAAAAAAAGATCATCGGTTTAGCTCACTGAGCTAATGGCGTTATATAAAAGGATCATCGGTTTTAGCTCACTGAGCTAATGGCTTTATAAAAAGATAAATCGGTTTAGCTCACTGAGTTAATGGCGTTATAAAAAGATCATCGGTTGTAGCTCACTGAGCTAATGGCGTTTATACAAAAAGATCATGCGGTTTAGCTCATGAGCTAATGGCGTTATAAAGATATACGGTTTAGCTCACTGAGTTATGCGTTAATAAAAAATGCATGGTTATGGCTCCACTGAGTCGTATGGCCTAAAAAGAGTTAGCAAGCTTGGTTAATAAAAGATCATCCCGGTTTAGACTCACTGAGCTGATGGCCTTATAAGAAAATATCCGGTTTAGCTCACTGAGGCAAGGGCGTTATAAAAAAGAATCATCGGTTTAGTCAGTTTCGAAGTATAATGGCGTATAAAAAACATATCGGTTAGCTTCACTGAGCTAATGGCTTATAAAAAGATCATCGTTTAGCTCACTGAGCTAATGGCGTTTAAAAAAGATATGGTTTAGCTCACTGAGTCTGAGCCTATCTGGTTTATTCACTAGCAAAGAAAAGACTCATCGGTTTAGCTGCACTAAAGCTAATGGGTTATAAAAGATATCGTTTAGATCACTGAGCTGAGATCGCCTTTATAAAAAGATCATCGGTTTAGCTCACTGAGCTAATGCGTTTATAAAACAGATCATCGGTTAACAGCTCATGAGCTAATAGCGTTGATAAAAAAGTCATCGGTATTAGCTCACTGACTAATGGCGTCTATAAAAAAGATCATTCGGTTTAGCTCCTGAGTTAATGGCGTATAAAGATCATCGGTTCAGCTCACGAGTAACTGGCGTTATAAAAAAAGATCATCCGGTTCATCAGTTCACTCTGAGCTAAATGGCGTTATAATAAAGATGCATCCGTTATCTCTACTGAGGGCTTATAAATGGCGTATAAAAAAGATCATCGGTTCAGCTCACTGAGCTAATCTGGCGTTATAAAAGATCATCGGTTAGCTCACTGAGCTAATGGCCGTATAAAAAGATCATCGGTTTAGCTCACTGAGCTACATGGCCTTATCAAAAAGATCATCGGTTTAGCTCACTGAGCTAATGGCCTTATAAAAAGATCATCGGTTTAGCTCACTGAGCTGATGGCCTATATCAAAAAAGTTGTTAAATTTTACATAATATTTTTATAAATTATGAACTATAGTTTTACTTTATGAGTCATAGCGCTTTTTGTGGTTGATCAATCTCGACTTTTTATATGTCATTTGATTGGTCTCAAATAGAGCTTTATTTGGTATAAAAATTGTTAAACTGCAGCTATCATGTAGCAATTTCTCGGCAACTATTTAGCCAAAAACTATGATTTATGGCGTTTTGGAATTGTCTAATAATAAGCTAAAAGAATCAACAATAAAAATATTTTTTGGACTTTTTTTTTCTATTTCTGGCCCACTGGTAATGTGACATTATAAATTTATTAAGTTGCATTTTATTGTGAATTTATGCATGAGATTGTGATGAAACAAGGTATGATGATTTTATGAAACAAATTGTTAAGTGACTTGCACTTCAAATGCTTAGTGAATAAATTAGGCTTAGGTTGGAAATTTGAGTTTTTCTGTTGGCAGATCGAGTCTATTTGCAGGTAAAAGCTACTAATAATCAGAATCTACTGAAAAACTAAATTGGAAGGCAGAATTAATAATTTTTATCATTAGGTAAATCAAAATTTCCCAACCCTGAAATAACCATGCATTGAAAATTAATCCTCATGTAGAATGTCCAAAACATCTACATAGAATGAAAGATAAATTTAAATTTATGCAAATCAATTAGGTTTTGTATTTTCTAGTGTGTATCGTTCAGGAAGAAGCTCATGAAACATTCAAATGTTTTAGTAGGAAGAACTCGTGTACATTCGAGGTTTAAAACATTGCAAATATCAATCTGATAAAATGATTATGCTAATTTATCTTGATTGCGTTGCTTTACTGATGTTGCCTTCAATCAAAATTATTTTTTTTTTTGAGATCAAAGGAAATTTTTGTGTTGCTGCTGTTGCTCACTTTTGACAATAAATTTTTTGCTGTTCAAAGGCACGCACTCCAGAAATTATAATTTCTAAAAATATTTGCTTAAAATATTCATAAAGACTGAGACAAAAAAAGAATGCTAAAAATTATTCAGAATATTCATGACATTTTTTTCATCGTTCATCCATTATTTTGTTGTTGCTGTTGAAAATATGTCCACATACGTTCGCTCTTTATTTTTGAATCACTTGTGCACACATGAAAATGCAAAAGAAATATTTCGGAATATGATTTATGATGTGCGGCAGACATTCTTCACATCTCTTTTTTAACTCACTTTCGCTTGCTTGCATTTGTGCTTTGTTGTTGGTAGAAAAAAATTATGCAAACAAAACAGTGTGAAAGAGTGCGGGAGGAAATTGAAATTTTAAAGGTAAGCTTTAAAATTAGTAAAAAAAAATAAAAAAAATGAAATGAAGGTGTTTAATGAAAATTTGCAATTTAAATTTGTTCTTTTTATCTTTTTTGAAGTTTTTAGAACAAGAAATTTTTTAGGTTGAAATTGTTTTCAATTTTGAATATCCATTGTTTTTAATAATTATCATATTTAGTCCCATAATGATGCTAATATCAAAAAAATTTATGAAACGCTAAAAAATTGAAACTTTTGCAAACGTAAATTTAGAAATTAAAATTTCCACATTGAAAATTTGTAAAGAAAAACATTTTTTTGTTGCGCAACATTTTTTTTGTCACACGCAACAAAATGCAATTTGAATTCGACCTGACCGTTATTTTCAAATTTTTATAAAATCTATTTTTAAAACGACTTTCACATTTTGAAAACGTTAATATAACTGATCTGGGTACCAAAAATTTGACATTGGCAGAGACTTTTACAAATTCATTGCATTTATTTAGCTTCAAACATATTTATTGTCCTGTACTAAATTTTGCCCTTAATATTTCTTAAAGTATGAATTAATTCTATATTTTTATTTCAACTTTTCTCATAAAATTCACATCATAAAATAGTGAAAATGAATGAGGAAGAAAACATTTTTATAAGATAGTCACTTTGTCATCAATCTCATAACTTATCATTACAATTCAACTATAAAAAGAGTGAAATATTTTGGCATATAAATATTTTTATGATTCTCATAGAATTTTGTATGTCAGCATATAAGAAGAGAAATTCGTTGATGAGAAAATCAATAAACCATAATCTGATGTGTGTCATAAGAGAAAACATGAAAATTTTTGTCATTCTCTATATTTATGCAACAGAGACATAAAAAATATTTTTTTTTTGCTTTTTCAATATTGAAAATCGTTTGTGGAATTAAAATGCATTACGGAAATTTCTTTTTCTCTCTTTATGTTGCATATCTGAATTATTATTTTTTTTTCATTTGTGCATTTCAAAGTAGATAAAAATGGTGATCTATTAAAAATGTTCTTATTTAATTGAAATATTTCGAAAATTTAAAGCTGAGCTTTTGTTGATGAAACAGTCAATTTTCTAGGAACTTTTTTTATATAAACAATTTTTCAGTAAATTTCTTTTTATATTATATTTTGCAGTCAAAGAACTCCCATTCAAGGTGTTCAGAAAAATTATCAGGTTTATAGAGTTCGCTGATTTTTAGAAAAAATTAGAGCTAGAAAACTTTTTTGTCTGATTGTGCACTCAAAATATCAGAGACAAAATTTTATGTCTTTAATATCGATTTGCGTTTCTTATGGCTTTAATAATGATTTTGCAGTTTAAAAAGAATAACCCTAATCTCAATTCAAAATTGGTAAATATAATTCCATGAATAAAATCAAAATTGTGCTGAAATACCGATTGATAATAACAAAATTAATTACAATACACATAAAATCCTATAGAAAGTTCATCATTGATTTTTTGTTATCAAAACGATTCATCAAAAATTTCTATTGTCACTTTTCGACCATCATAATCATCATGAAAAAACAAAACTATCAAATTAATTGAATCATAACAAACCCATCATCATATGTGAATGTGTGCAGGGTTTAATATCAAATCATCTCCAATGTTTCTTGTCAATGTTTCAAAACATTGTGAAAAATCTTCTTTCTATAAATTTTAGAAATAGCTGCAAGGAATAGTAAGTAAAATTATCTTAAAATGGTCATCTACTGTAAGTTTATAAATAAAAATTTTCCTCAGGCAAAGGCATAAAAATTTGGGTCAATTAAAGTTTTTCCTAAATAAATAAATTTTTTATCAAGTTTACTAGAGTGAAACTTACTCTACTGCTGCTGTTGTTTCAAGGATGCAAAGAGAAAAAGAGAGAAAAATGAAAACAGCAAACGATAAAAGATGGTAATTAAAATTTAAATGCTTTTTAATTCCCTTTCCTTTCCACACTGTAAAGTCAGCCTCTGTACCATTCGCAATCTTATCATTACAGCTCGTGCACAATCCATTTGTTATAAAAGAAAATTTTTACTTTTGTGAGAAAATTTTGGAAAATTTTAATGGTAGATTTTCAAGGTTTGGATACTTAAATGATTTAATTTAAATCAAGTTGACTTAAATTCCCAACACACGTTTTTTTAAGGAAAATTGAAAATTTTTTTGGTAAAATTTGATTCTGTCTGAATTTTATAGTTCAAAACTAAAAATTTAGTAGAAGATTTAAGTCTCAAACAACAGACTTTAAAATTGATGATTTTATACTTTTGATGAAATTCAAATTTAAATCAAGAAATTTTATCAAGTTGAAGTCAAGTTAGTTAAAATCAAGTTAATTTTTTAATTTATATCAAGTTGAAACCAGATTTTATCAATCAATTTAAGTATCGTTTGTTATGAATCACAGATTTGGACAAACAACATAAAGTCTATTTTGAACGATTTATTTTAAATGTCCTAACCTAATGATTGCATAATTTCTTTTGTAGAAATAAGAATTTTCAGACAATAATTGATTTAAATAAATTTACAAAGTACTCATTTCTAAATAGAAAAGAAAAATATTTAAATTTTTTTCTAAACAACAAAGTAAGTAAAAATCCATTATAATTTTTCTTTAATTATTCATTGCTTCTATAGAGTGAACAATTTAGTGTGAGAAAAATTCTAAATGATATGATTATGCAAAAAGCAAACAACAAAATAAATTTATAAAGCTTTCACAATCGCTACTGTGTTTTTGTGTGTTTAATCATTTTATCAATTTATATAATTAAGTGATGTCGGTCAGGTAACATTACAACATATTTTGACTCTGATCAATTTTAACAATTTACTTACTTTTTCAGAAGTCTAACCAAAATAGGGCCAAATACGCTAGTTAATAAATAAATTAGATATTATGCAAATTTTCTTGAATAATCAAAGTCAGTTGAAAGCGAATTTTCCCACTTTTTTATTTTTTTTTCAAGCAAGTAAGCTCAATATATAAAAATGAAAAAAAAAAAATAATTGTGAGTGTGTATGTTCATGCATATCTTACAACAAACAGTCGATTTTAATTTTGTTAAGTGATTTCTAACTCGAGAAAATCACGACATAGAAATTTTCTTTAGCTTTTTTGAACTGGTATGAGATTGTATTGAGTAACCGTGACTTTTGACGATATAATTAATGTGTGTGTACTGCCAGCTCTAAAAAAGGTCTTTTTCTGCCAACACTATACAATTTATAAATTTTGTTTATTATGTAGGTGTTACATAACAATAACTTATTTTGTTGTATGTGTTTTATTACATATAAAGGGTGCGTGTCGCTGTGAAACAACATAAAGTTTTTTTTTGCTGTCAATCTCAAGTATGTCTAAATAGAGAAAAAAAATATTTTTTGTCCTTTTTGTTTAACAATTTTTCGATGCTTATATGAAAATAGAAATAACACATTCTAAAAATAAAAATAGAAATCAAGGTGAAAATACTTTGATAAATTCAAGAATCATCTCAGAATTTAATATAATTTTAGTAATTGGACCAATTTTGTTTAGGATTCGAACTTGAATGCATATTTTACTTGATATTTTTTGTCAAGTTCATACCAACTTGACTTACACAAAAATGTTTCTAATTAATTTAGATTTTTTTTAATCCATGAGTTAGATACATTTTTTAGTAAGTCAAGTTGAATTCAACTTGACAAAAATATTTAGCTATCAAGTAAAATATGTATGCAAGTGAGAACTCTTAAGTTATTAATAGCAACTCCAAATTCATACCTTTGCTTAAAACATCAAAAATGAATCCTTAACTTCTTGATTAACCTCATTTATGATTGATTTGCGTGTGTGGTTGAGTTTACCTTTCTTGTGGTTAATTTTCAACATGCATGTATGCCATCTTGACCCTTCATCAATTGAAAGAGGAAAAAGGGGAATTGAAAAGAGGAGGAGAGAAACCACATTATTATTATTATACATTTCCTTGTGATTTTGATGGATGACGAAAGGCATAATTGAGTCATTGGAGCGTAATAAATGAGCCGCTTATGCAAAGGAATTACTTGAATAATTTAATACAATTTGAAATTAATTGCTGCAAATTCCTTCAAATTCTACTGCATAAAAATCTCATTAATTTTACATAATTGATAATTTAAGTGCTTATTGATGCGAAATCATCTTTAGAAATTCATACTTTGATAATTATTATTGCTACAACTTATAAGAGAAATGCTTGTGATAAACTGCACTTCAATTTACATTTCAGCATGTAGCAATTAATAATAAACGCATTGCTGAAAAGCCCCAAGTGCTTTTCCTCTGATTGCATACAATTAAATGCTCAAAAACATGAATTAATTATGAAAGCACTTTATGATGTATTTAATTATTAATTAAGCACTAGCTCATGAATTACTTGAGCATTTGAATCGATTTCAATGCAGACTTAGGATTAAGAACTACATAAATTAGGTCAAATTTATTAGTACACGGAAAGAAAATTTTTCTTTTGAGATTTGTGCCAAATTAGCAGATTTTAAAAAGAAATTTTGTTTAAAGAATTTTTTTGAAAAGTTATAACAGTTATTGAAAATAATATGACAGTTATAACAATTTTATAATAAGCAATTGGTGCAGCTTTTTATCAAAAAAACAGTAGACAATGAAATGTAATTTGCGTAGCTTTTGTTCACCTTGACAATTATAAATTTTGTTTATACAACTGTTATAAAATTTTTGAAACTTTCATAATTTTTCAAAACTGTTATAGTTATTTTAAAAATTTATTATAACTGTTATAAATATTTTTATAACACTTGAAAAATTATTTTTAGGACTAATAAAATTTAAGAATGAATCTCAAAAACTTTATACCAAATCAAAAATATTTTTTCTCCGTTCAAGAAAAAAGTAGTTACGTATCTAACGTCATGCATGAATAAGTCTACTAAGCAATTTATCACAGTCGATTTTTCACATTTCCGCACTCATGAGTTTTTCCACCACTGACACTCTTAATTAACACATGCCTTAAATCAAATTGATGCATGCATAATTATTGCCTTTTTTTGTATATGCTACTGTTTATTTCAATTATTCCAAATGAATAAACCAAAAACGAATTTTCACATAAATTCATTTATTCAGTAAATTATTTTTAACCAACCCGCCAACAACAAACACGCGAGAGAGAAAGAGCTTTATTTGGAAACAAAATTAACTGTTAATTAACGAACCAACCAGCATAAATGATTACTGAACTTTAAAACTCAGAAAGTAGGAGTAAATCTTTAAATTATTTCTCTCTTTCTATGCTTGTCTTGAAGAATATTCATAAAGAGCTTCATTTTCTATATCATAAGCTGCTGCAAAAGCTCTTTATTGCAAAAAGAATCTTATCAAAAGATTGATCTTCATTTAAAGAGTTTCCTCACATTTCTTTTTGTTTCATTTTACTTGCAATATATCAAAAGATTTTCATTTTCTTTTCATATATTTTAGTGGAACAAACTTTCAATATATAAAGAAAATAGTTTATTAAAATTTTCAGCCATATTTCTGTTTATATGGAAAAAAGGCTGCTTTTATACAGATTTAATTTTAAAAATCAACTGAATGAGTCAAGTAATTTAGATAATCAAGTAATATTAAAAGTCAAGTCAAGTAAAATAATGTCAAGTATAGTTCAAATTCAAGTCAAGTTAACATAATTTAAGTCAAGAAAAATTGTCAAGTAACAAAACAAATCAAGTAATAATATTTCCAAAAATGTATCAGAAGTGTCTTTAAAAATTTAGTTCATGATATTTAAAGTACGAACCTTGAGTCAATAATATTTTACCTAAAATTTCACAAAGCTTCATAAACACTTTTAATACGTTTTCAAGTAAAACTTGACTACAATTTGCATAAAAAGAAAATTTTCAATCTTTTTAAGCAATCAAATAAATTTAAGTGATATTTGAATTTTTACTTCTTTCCTTCTTCAAGTTGCCGAAAACACTCAAAAAAATTAATTTTATGTGCATAACAATTCCTTTTCCGCTAACTTTAGTGTATGCGTATTCAAAGAAGCACAATGTTTTCTTTATGCAAAATATACGATGCTTCAATGTTGATTATTCAGCACCGAAAATTTCAAATAAAATTAAATCAATACTTTTTGCATACACAGAATTTTCTAGTTGCACACTATGGATGCAAATGTTGCACATACAAAGTTTTTTATTGAATTTACTATGTGAAAATGATTCAAGAATATCATAAAAAAAGTTTTCAATCTTTTTCTCCCATAGCACAACTCACATCTCATGTATGTTGATTGATTGCATTTTCTTCAATCCATCTTCGCCCTTTTACAGAGAGTGTGTGAAAAAATCAATTTCTGTAAAAAACGTGTTCTGTTGCTAGAAGCTGTCTTTACTCCTTTGAGAAAATTCAATAATTAAGGGTTAAGAAATTTAGTTGAATGATTTTTCATGACCTAAAATTCACCTTTGAACTTTTTATTTATTTTAAAAAATGTTCTTTACTTTTATTCCCCCTTAAGCTTTGAATGTGTTGCCTTGACATTCACATGATGCAATATAACATGAAGAAAGGATTAAGTTGATGAAAAATCCAATTTATTTATTCTGTCAACTTTCATTGTGTGTTGAAAATGTTTTAAATTTGTCTTATTAAAGAAGCTTTTTATTGTTTGCTTTTAACTTATTGCATTTGTAAAAACAGCAGAATTTGATGTGAAATTAGACTGGATTTTAAGATATTTGAAAGCTTACATGACACAGATATTAGTCAAAAATGTAATAATTGAATTTACCGTGCCTCACTATGAATTCATTTTCAATATTTTAAAATTGTCAAAAAAATTTCTTGCTAAAATTCATAATTAAAATTAATGTATTACAAATAGATGAAACCAAAAATTTTTAGTTGATTTTAAAACCATGTTTATGAAATTTCCTAACCATTATCAATTTATTTCACTGCATTAATATCAATCAATGTAGGAAAAACTATTTAAGCAACTCCATTAAAATGCACCACATGAGTTTATTTATTTTCAGTAAATAAAATACTATAATAATAATGAAAATCATACCATTGCACTGCATTCAAATTCAATTCACTTCATCATGTCTATTACATTTATTTCACACCCAAACCATCATCCATTTTATCCAATATACGCCTTCTGCATGAAATTATCCACTTTTGACTATCACAATCGCTTTTAAACGCGTTTTCAACAATTAGATGATTCAGACCATTTGTTTATTCAGCAACAGCAGATTTTATTAACCACAAAAAGTTGGAATTGCAAATTTTATTTTTATTACAATTTTGTTCATTGTTTGGTACTTGTAAGTCATGAATTTTATAAATTTTGTTAATTTTTTTATGAAACTTTCATTTTTTTTGAAGAGTTAAAAATTTTGAGCTTTTAAATTTTGTATTTTTGAAAAATTTTTAAAGCTTTTTTCCTCAAGAAACTTTTAAAATTAATTTTAAAAGCTTTTTGAAAATTTTGAAGAAAAAATTTTTAGCGCATTTTTGGAACAACAATGCAGCTTATATCTTCACTTTGGCTGGCTGGCTGGCTCCCGGCTGGTGAGGCGCGAGATCTCGAAAACTACAATAGCTAGCGACTTCCGGTTTGCTGTGTTTGATTTGTGCTATCGAGTTATTGGCGGCATTCTTCATTAGAATGTTGTTACGTATTGCATTAATTAGGAAATTACGAATTTAAATTTCCAAATTGAAAATGTAAACAACGCGAAGTTGGCTGCGAAAACGATTGCAGCGCCACCAACGGCAAATATTGGAACTTCAAATATTTTGAATATTACTCAACCGTTAATTTCAAAGCAACAAAATTATAATAAGATTCTGTAAATTGCAGAGTCTGAAACCGTTTGGTATTTTAGTTGCTAATAACTAAAATCAACTTGAACTTATTCAATTAAAAACCAACTAAAATTTTATCGATTAAGCTTTTATTTTTAATCGAATAAATTTTTGTTGATTTTTAGTTATTCGTAAAACGGTTTTGGACTCTGGTAAATTAAGCACCAATTAAAAACGCTCGCCGTACTTTCATGCATCAAAATTTTATTAATATGATTTCTCCTATATTTTAAATTATTTTGATCAAATTATTTGAAAGATTAAATTTATGTTTCAAACAAATCTAATAATTCTGTAATTTGTCAACATACACTGATCTAGGCACCAAAAATGCGCTAAAGTAATCCGTCCTATGGCGGACACTTTTCCACTCGTTTTGAATTTCACATCACCTTGTATTTTAACAATTCCAAACAATTGAATGCAAACAAAAATTCTCATGCCCATTTTATTCGATTTCATCTATTCCCATATGAACAGAAAAATCTTTCACATGTGTGGATTTTTATTTTTAAAATTTTTCTCATTGAATTTCACAATCTTTTCATAAAATTTTCACTCTTTTAGTATTTGTGGTTTATTGGGGAAAACAAAAACTACTGCTGTTTCGCATTGAGTTGAAAATTGAATTTCAGAGTGCATTCATAAAAAAATATTCATAGATTTTCATGAAATAGTTTGAATTTTTGATAAAATATTTTTGTTTGAAAAATTCATAAATTAGATGCTAAATAATAATAAGCTTTTGTAAATAAAAAAATTTTGTTTTTGTTAAATTGGCATCAAAATATTTTTCGAAAATAATAAAGCTTTTTGTATGATTTTGAAGCTTTTAGAATTTTTTTTAAAAAAATTTGAAAATTGTTTTTTTAAAATTAAAAGTTTTTCAAAAAAATTTTTTGAATTGTTAAATTTTATGTTTTAAAGTCAAAACTGGCGTAGAATAATTCTGTATTTATAAAATCATATGAATTATAAAAATCATGTAAACAAACGGTGCAACTTTATTTTCTGTATTATAAAATTTAGAATTATGTATAGAAATGAGGATAAAACATAAACCACAAAAGCTTCCGCTTTCTCTTTCTCATTCCAATAGAGAGTAAAGAGTAAAAAACAACAATTTTCATCAGAACAATTCACAATGCGGCTTTTCCAAGCCGATTTTCATTCGCTTCTAGTGAATGATAAAAATATTTTCAGCTTTTGGGAAATTCATGTGGAAAATTAAAAAGTGCGATTTTCGCATTGTGTGTTTTTGCAGTTTTGTTTAGTTCTTATTTTTTTGTGTATGTGAATTTATTTTTTAAGCTGAATGGATTTTCAACCTATAAAATCACTCTAATGAACTCATGAATTTGTTTTTTTTCCTCTTCAGTAATTCAAATTGAGCTATCAAAAATTTTCAATCCATAAAATTTTTAAAAGCACAAAAAAAAACTCAAAACTTGAGCATTCTTGAGGGATTGCAAAAAAACATCAACTTTTAAATTTTTTTTTCTTCTAGCAAACTTTTCATGCCTACTCTTCATTCATTCTTGTTTTATCTTTCAATCTCTCTCATAATCCCAAAGCCACATAAATGAACCAAAGAACGAGCAACCTAAAAAAGGAAACTGAAAAAAAAATCATATGAAAAAGCAAAGAGAGAAAAAATCCTTTAGGCACTTGAATATAAGAGAGAAAGAAGCGGAAATAAACATTACTCTAGGGCATGTAGATGATATCCTCGATATCACTACAAGTAAAATTCGTGTCTATTTGAAACATAGCCAAAAAAATCTAAATTTCCCACTTTAAATTGAAAGGAATTTTTTTGCGATTGAAAATATGATAAACTGAATAGCTCTTAAAGTTTTATTAAAGAAGAATTGTGAAAGACACTAAAATATTTAATAAAAATTGATTTTGATTTAAATTTTATATCAATTTTTTTATTATTTAGTTTCAACTTGACTTTTTTAATCAACATGACATAGACGACTCGTTTAAAATACTTGACTTGAATGATATCAACTTGATTTTCAAATTGATTATCTCAGAAACACAAATCACTATAAAAATTTTTACTCAATTTTTGTTTAAATTTATTGACTCAAGTAATTACAAATTGAAAAATTTTCCTATTTCGTAAGTGTTAAAAATTAGAAAAATCTTTTGTAATTTGAAGCTCAAAATGTCCATTAAAAATCACTATTTCCCATGATAGCTGAAACTGAATAAAAAATTGAGACAGACAATTTTCTTTTCTTTCTTTTTTTCAACCCACAAAACATTATGGACATTGTGAGTTAGATCACAAATAATGCATAGTCGAGAGAATAAAAAAAAGATAAAGGTGATTGCAAAAAATAATCGTCGAGCAATGCCACAACAAAACGACCTGAAAAAGACTTTTTTTCTTTAGAAGCGACCGAATCACATATGGATGTGAAATAATACACAGAGCAGTCAACGGGAGAGAAAAATTGCACACTAGAGATAAATTGAACATCAATTGGATTTTTCACTTTTTCTATTCTCTTTCTCACTCGCTCATTTTGGGAGCGACATGAAAAATTTAAAGCATTTTTGTGCTGTTCTATCGCTACTGCAAGTGATGATGATTGTCATTTCTAATGAAAGTTTCTCTCTGTTGTGGATTTGTTGATTTGAAATAGCAAATTTGATACATGATTTTTAAAGTCGCTTCTTTAAAAAGAAAATTTTCTTATGACAAGGTGTATCAACTTGTAAGGAATTTACAATAAACCTATAGGTTTATAGAAAAATGTTAAAAAAAATAATGTTCGGCACTTGATTTATATTTTTTGTCAAGTTGCATGCAAGTTAACATTTTAAAAATGTCCCAAAGATTTTTATATTTTATTATATTTGCCTAACAAATTTATGAACAATTGACTTTCATATAAATTTCTAAAAAATTTTACAAAGTCATTTTTGACTTTTAGAAAAGGTCACTTAAAGATGAAATTTCTTGATTTAAGAACTTGTTTAAGAACAGATAAAATGTTGATAAAGATTCCACACGTTTATATATTCAATAATAAAACAAAATGCTTGGTAATTCTTGTTTGTATACAAGGAGAAAAATATTTTATAACTGGCATAAAGTTTTTTTATTTAATAGACTTAAAGAGAAAATTTATAAGTGTTATAAAATTTTTTATGAAAGTTATAAAAAAATTTATTATTGTTATAAACTTTTATAACTGTCATAAAAAATTTTATAACACTTATAAATTTTCTTTAATAAAATGACTTTAAATGAGAAAATCTCAAAATCTTCATGCCAGTTATAAAATATTTTTCTCCGTATAAGTAATAAACAGTTGCAAATTTTGATTTTTTTTATCTTAAGAAAGTAAAAGATGCAGCGTTTATTTTTGATAACAATAAAAAATTTGCATAAAACAACTTGAAATTGAAAATAAATTCTCAAAGTGGTTCTTGAAGCACAGAGTGAAAACCATAAAAAAATTTAAAAACAAGTGAAAAAAATGAAAATTCTAGAGTAAGTTTAAAATTGTGAAACTTTTTATTTATTTTAATTATTTTTTCTTTGTTTAGATTTCAAATTGCTATTTTAACAATTCTTCAAATAAATTCGATAAATTCAGCGGTATTAGCTTGTCAATCAACAACTCCTCCATGTGTTATTTCTTCAATCACTCCAGTGACTTCAGTTAATGAGGTTATCATTGTTGATGGACAACCATCAAATTATAGTGACGAGTTTACAGCATTTTTATCCTTTAATGAGCCAGTAGTTTTAAATTTCATTCCAACAAAACTTTTTACTATTTTCCCAAATCTTGATATTATTACTTTAAATAACGTTTCACTCACAACTATAGTTTGAAATGCTTTTACAAATTGTGGAAAATTGCAATCAATTACGATTACTAATAACGATTTTCCAACGCTCCCAGCAAATTTTGCATCAAATTGTAGCATACTATCGGAGCTTCGACTAAAATATAACAATATGAAATCAATTGATGCCGATGCATTCAAAGGATTGATTTTATTGAGATTTATTGATATGTCTAACAACGAACTTAAATGCATTCCACCAACTCTTTTACAAAAGAAACCAATGATTAATTACCTTATGTTCAATAACAATCAAATTTCAGAAATTCACGCTGATACTTTCAAAAATCTTCCAAATGTGTACAATATAGATTTCATGAATAACAGCATAGTCAATTTGCCTGCTTTTGATTTTACAGGAACAATTTCATCTTCAACGTCAATAATAATTCAATTTGATTACAATCCATTCAATTCGATCAGTCCTAAGTTACTTTTTAATGTTTTTAACAATCGTAATGGAACAACTGGATTTATCAGTGTAATGCTTTTCACACTTATGTCAGGTTTGATTACTTGCATTTTAAACAGTCCAGATGCAGTGCAAATTTCCAATTCTACTTTGGCAACCGCAAACGTTACTTTATGGCCATGTTATGATAACTGGAAAGATTCTTATCAAACACATTTAAGCTGCGCACCAAATTACCCTGTGGAATCAACTACCAAAAAAGTTGACATTGAAAATGGAAATTCAAACTTTCCATTAAGTGTCAAAAATTTCTTTTCTATCATCACAAATATTGTGAAAAATTTTACTGCCACTGTTACATTCTATTAAAATATTTGTAAATTAATCAATAAAAAATTATTTGGAATTGGAAAATCCATTTTCATTCTTTGCTCATTTTATCAGAAATAAAGAATTTTTTTATTCGAACAAAATGTTTATCTTTTGTTGATTTGACAAAAATTTATTACATAGAGTCCATGATTAGATCACAGCACGACAATTGCACTCAAGATAATCTAAAAATTATTTCAAAGCCTCATTTATGATGAATTGGAAAAGTAGGTAAATCTACTAAATTTTCATTTAAAAGTAAGTATCAATGAACAAATCTTTCTAAAATTACAAATACAGCTTCTATAGAAAGGACAATGATAGTGACAGTGATAATGATAGTGACTGACAACATAAAAAGTATCTAAGTCGCACCTACTGGTAGAAGTAGATAAAACCTACAAAAGTAGCTCCTACTTTCTATATAACAATTTTGAATTTGATGATTTTTAAGAGCTCAGTACTAACGTTCATGAATTTGCATCAATCTTCACAAAATTTTATTGTTATCTATCTTTGAGTTGTTGATCATGATACAGCAAGAATTTTAACAAAAAAATTTAATTTGTTATCTGTAGCAGATTTGTTGATGAACAAATAGGCATTCACATGAGTTCATGAGTGTGTCCCGAGTTAGAAATGACAAAATGGTATGCAACTGAATTTTTATTTCAGGAAAAATCAGATAAAAATCCAAAACATTATTTTGTTCGTTTATAAAATTCCATAATAAAATTTCAATTTTTATCTTTTTTAATTAACTTTCTTTACCTTCTCTAAGTTTCTTCACTTAGTCTTAAAGTTTATTTACAAAAGTGTAAACATTTAAGTGCATTTTCTCTCTAATTTGTTAGTTCTTACATTATGCATTTAAAAGGCAAGTTTGAGAGAGAGAAAATAAGCTTATAAGTGAGAAAATCATGCACACATTTTGCTTTCAGACAGTCATAGTGCAAATAAAATGAAACTTCTAATTAGAACAGAAATTTTTCTCATTAAAGTTAAGAAGTTTTGCAATATGGTAAGTGAAAAGTTTACAGTAATTTTGGTATAAATATTCAACAGCTTTTAGATTAAAAATTTCAAAAAAATTTAGGTGAAACATATTTTTAAATAAATTTACAAAGTTTTAACCAAATTAAATAAAATTTGAATGTGTTAGAACAATTTTGTGCAAATCAACTTGCATGTAACTTGCACACAGATCAAAATTAAAGTCAAAACTCGAAATTCCTATAATTTAAATTAGATTTTTTCACAAGAATCAAAAACTTCTCAGGCCTAGAAAAATAATTGAATTAATAATTTATCTTCCATTTTTAATATGTAAGTTTCCCAACCTTAAACCTGAGTTTAATCAACTACAAAAAAAAAGTTCGCACCTTGAAATTTTATTCATTCATAAAATTCACAACTTTACTAAATTGAGTGTAAAAATCATAGCCTTAAAAAATTTTTAAAGAAAGAAAAAGTTCAAAATTATCGTTTCATTAAGTTTTTACAACCCTCATCGTAGTCATCATTTACTATAGCACAGCCAGTCGCTAACTATGATGAAACAAAAGGCGAGAAAATCTCATTAAAAGCAGGTGCCGAAAAAAAAATATCATAATTTACGCTATCATGAAAAGAATGAAAATAGAAAAAAGAATTTCATAGTATAATGCAAAAGCAGTGCAATCATAAATATATGTCTAAGACAATGTATGTAAGTAAATATGTATGGCCATAAATGCCATAATAAAAATAATTCATAACTTTATTTAATCAAGCCAATTTCAAACTAGAAAGAAAATGCAAGAAAAGAAATTTTATGCCAAAAAAGAAGCTTTCGACATAAATTAGGAACACTGCATGATTTTCCAATATAATTTATGTTTCAACAGCATTAATTCTATGAAATATTTTTATTCTCCAACTATACTATGCTGTGCCTGCTTCCGTTTTCTTTTTTAATGGAATAAAATTGCTTGGGTTTAAAGAGCTCGCAAGAGAGAAAGGAAAAACATGAAAAGCGACAAAAAATATTATTATTTTTTTCTGCCAATGCCTCTTGCCATTTCATAATTCATTTGACGATAATGCTCAGTCAAAAAGAGGCAAACAGTCAGAGGCTATAAAAAATAATGAAGCATAAATTAAGTTGAACCGCAAAAAAACATATTAATAATTTGGAGAGTGAGAAAATATGAAAAATAAATAAATAAATTTATCATTTGTTTTGAAAAACTTTTCCAACGTTTTCTATTCTCTGACATGATGTGTTTACTTGTTGATTCTAAAATTCTTATCATTTATATGCCAATTGATAATTTTGCTCCTTTAAATAAACAGTTTTACCAGACATTAAACCAGGATACTTGAAAAAATTCCATAAAAATCTCTAAAGATTCTAAAAATTGCAAAGTTCTTTCAATGTTCTTGTTTGGATATAAATATTGTTTCAAATTTTGACTACTTTTATTCTTGAGTCTTACAAAAAATCAGAAAAATTAGAGTGATTATGCGTGAACCGAAACTACCAAGGTACCAACTCTATCAAAAAAAGTCTCAAAAATATAACAAAATTTATAAATATCTTGAAAATTACTAAAACCAAATAATTTACTTCTGTTTAGAAATTAAATTGATAAGTATAAGAAAAACTAAAATGCATACAATAATTTAAAATAACTTACATTTCAATGTTTTTCAATTGATCAAATGCAAATTATATAAATGCTTTATTTTCACAAAAAATATTTTAAACAAACTTTGTTTTAACTGATTATTTTATTTTAAAAAAGTTTTCGATTTTTTTGTTAGGTGCGCTAGTATCGCTTGAGAGAAATCTCAATTTTCCTGCAGGTATAAATGCAGTATACAACTTACATACTATATATCAATTATTTTCTTTATTTTACCGTACTGTTTAACTAATATAAAAATGATACTTAGCAGTATAATTGGCTCAATGCATTAATTAAAGAAGAAAAGAATAGAAATAAAATTTAGGTTTGTGTCTCAACTTTTTCCTTAGATCATATGTTTTTTGCTGTTCACTGCTTTTCTTGCAGAATAAAATTCATTCAATCCAATTGTGTTAAAACTTGTCAGTTTATTATTTTTCTTATCTACATAATTCCATAAATTAATTAAAGAAAAATCTTTAAAAAAAACTTTAATCAATACAGCACAACTTCAACAGTTTACAGAGTAAAATTTAAAAATTAATGATTTAACGTATTTTGTTTTTATTTCCTTGAACTTGAAACACTTTCTTTGGTCTTGAAAAATTTCACCTCGATTTTTTATCAAATAAAAATTCACACCCGTTTGAAATCAACAAAATCAATTTTTCATCATATAATTAATTATTGAATGAAAATAGAGGCATAAAAAAAGTGGCACAAATTTGATAATAAAAATTCATTTTTATTTTGGTTCTAAAAATACACCAAAAAAATTGTTTATTTTACAAAAATGAAAAAATTAAATGAAGTGGAAAAGAAAAAATAGTTTCACGTGTCTGTCTAAAAATTTTCTTTTAAGTGGAAATGTCATATTTATATGACAAATTTATGAGAGAAATTTATTTATACAATTTTTGAAGTTAGCACAATTTTTTTAATATTTTTTATTCGATTGAAATATAAAACTGATTTAATAAATCTCTATTAAATTTTAAATTAAATCTGGATAAATTTTTTGATCAAAAATTTTCTAATAAAAAATTTTGGCACAAAATTGAAATCACATTTTTGACTGAAAATACTTAAAGACAATGCACTTATCAGCAAATCACATAAAAATTGCTACCAAAAAACACAGTTCTGATAAATCAGAAGATTAATTTAAATCTCTAAGGATTTATCTAGCGAAAAATTTCAGGCCGAATAAATTGTGCTAACTTTACAGAAATAGAAAAGAAAATGATTGTGATTTTACTATGACTTTTTATTAATTTCCTAACACATGAATATTTTTTCTAAATATTTAAATTTACTATAAATAGCTCAATATTCAAAAATAAAATCAATCAATTTGTGTCTAAAAATATCTCAAAAACAATAGGCTATTCTAAAATTAGTCATAACACTCTTCAAAATTAGCCAAATTAAACGATGTACAAGAGAAAAAAATCTAAAAACAAACGATCGTAAAAATTATTAAAAATTTCTGTTTTATTTTTGACGTTTGTGGCTTGCTTTTTATACAAATCTGTGTTGTATGTCATAAAAAATCATCATAAAAATTGAAACTTGATAGCTTGATTTCATTTTTATCATCAGTGAAGAATTTTTCCAAATGACGCTTGGGTGGTATTAACGGAAATCAAAAAATTTTCTTAAAAATAGAAAAAAAAAGTTTTAAATTTATTGCTTCAATAAAATTATGCAAGAAAAAAGGGAAATTTTCACTTATTTATTTTTTTGTACCTCAGAAATTTTCTCAGTTCAACGCGTGTCGCCAAATTATATATATTAGTGAAAACATTCATTCAATAAATTTTGGTATTTTGAGTATTTAGTAATGAATTTATGGCACACAACAGCAACTTCCAATGTGAACTGTAGGCGTCGTCGATCATGTTATTTGAGTTGAAAATTTATGTAATCAACAGAATAAATAACAAAAAAAAAGAGAGAGAAAATTTGCTTCTTAACTTTTGAGTGATGATTTGATAAGTGTCACGAAAATATTTTAACATACTTGCTTTGCTTGCGTGCGCGTGTATGTCACACTTTTTAGCTCTACTTGTGTGCAAATAAATGAGTAATGTGACATCAGTTGACCCAAAGAAAAGAAAAATCTTGTTTTTGTTCGACTGAGATTATTAATGAGTTTAAATTATGAAATAGGCTGTTGAAGTCATTTATATATTTCTTTTTATCCAAAAGCAGACTAACACAATTTACTTTTCTTAATCATCGTCGGTCAAATGAGTTCAATCACAAGACTGTATGAAAATACAAAAATTGATCATCAGCTTATAACAATTTTTAACAAGACATACCTTTTGCGCATCACAAAATTTGAAGTCTTTTTTCTTTCATTTAGATATGTATTTGTTGGATAAAATACACATTTTCGCATTTTTTCTCTTTTTTATTAAACATTTTTTAGCATAAGTAAAAATTTGCATTGAATTAATTCACATTTTCATTCTTGTTTAATTAAAAATCAATAAAACAGTCAGAAATGTGGTAATAGCATATTTCTTACAACAGATCAGATCCTTTATTTTATAAGTCAGTTTGACTTTAATTGTAATGAAAATGCAGTTAAAATTAATTCATAATAAATTTTCTTTATATTTTATGAAATTTCTTTGAACATTCATAAATTAATAATTTTGATCAAATTTGGTCTCTAAATTAATACTTGTCTATGTGATTATTTGTTTTGTAATAAATTTCTGTCAATTTTTAAGCAAATTTGTTTTACTTGACTTGAATAATTTTTATTACTTGACTTATTTTATTTTACTTGAATTATATAACTTGACTTTTATACTTGCATAACAAACTTTTTATATGGTTCGGCACTTGCACGTGGACAGTCAAGTATCGACGTCGGCAATTGTCAAGTAGCAATTCAAATTGATTTACTCAAAAATGTCTCTAATTCGTTGAGATGAATTTTAATTTGGTTCAAATTTGGCAAATCAACATGAAAATCAATGGTTTTTCAATTTACTAAAGTTTTGATAAAATTAAAATTCATCTCAACGAATTAGAGACATTTTTGAGTAAATCAACTTGAATTGCTACTTGACAATTATCGACGTCGACACTTGCTGTCGACGTGCAAGTGCCGAACCATACTTTTTTACATAATTTGAAAATTAAAATCTGTGTATTGAGTAGAAGTTCAAATAATAAAAATTTGTCACCATAAAATGCTTCTTAATCTTTAAATCGACATTCAAAATTCTTTTCATTCCTTTTCTCATTCTTATCTTTCCGTTTTTTGTTACTAAAAATAAAAAAGAAAATAAAGAGTGAGAGAGACTGAATATTACAAAATAATTTTTCCAACGAGTGAAAAATTAAAAAGCAGCGGTCAGAAGAATGAGAAAAAAATTTCAAAAAAAGCGTAGAAAATTGAATTTTCTTTCTCGTTTTCATTTCAAAGTGAAAATCACTCCAGATCGTAAGCAACCGTTGAGTTTTCAACACGCACTTGCTAACTCGCGTGAAAAAGAAATTTCTATACCAAAAAGTAATTAAAGTGTAAAAAAATGGTCAAGACTCCACCATTCAAAGAATTAACAGAAGAACAAGCAAAACTTGTTCAAACTGATTGGGATTACATTAAAACTCAAGCTAATGAAATTCTTTACAACTTTTTTGAAAAATTCCCGGGCAATCAAAAGCAATTTAAAGCGTTTATTGGGAAGGATTTAGATGATATAAAAGATACACCAGAATTTGCTGATCATGCTGAAAAAATAGCTACACTTTTTGGCCAAGTTATTGAAAATTTGGCCAAGGACAGTACTAAAATTAAAGAACTTATAAATGATATGGGTTTACGTCATAAAGATCGTGGTATCAGTAAATTTGCATTTTTGGAATTTCGTGAAGCTTTTATGGATTTCTTGCGTTTTAATGTTGGTGGTTCATTGGATGGCATGCAGGTATGTCACTCATTATATTTACAACTTCAATCTATGATAAAAAATGTTTTTTATTTAGGCTTGGACTGATGCTTTGGATTCAATTTATCATGTCATTTTCAATAATCTTGATGGAACTCCAGTTCATTAAGAATTATCAATTAATAAAAGATCTTCATCATGGCAATTTCTTTTATTTTCTATTTTTAATTCGTTTGCATTGGGACATGGCGCTTCGAAAAAGTTAAATTATATTCATTTTTGTGCGTGTATTAGTAATTGAAAGTTTTTAAAGTTTAATATTTGACAAATTTCCTTTTAAAAATTGTAAATAGCGATTTTATTTTCGCAACAATTTTTCATCTTCGTATACCATCAAAAAAGAAAGTGTATTAAGTAATAATTTTATGTGTATAAATAAAAAATATTCTATAAATTTTGTGAAGAAATTTTTCGTTTATTTTTTTAGCATTTTTCTTTTTTCAGTCCTCACTTTTCTTAGAAAAAGAGAAAAGAAGCAATAAAAATGAATTTTTCAAAATCTTCTTCACACTCAATATTTTCATTTTCTTTTTCTCTTTTATTCCATCAAATGACGGCTTGTGTTTTGTGGAGATTTTGTTGTTATTTTACTCCACCTTCGCAATTTTTTTATTCTTTTTTTCTCTCATTTACTATGAGTTTGTTTTTTTTTGTCAATGAATTTCATCGTGAATGAAATATTCTTTATTTTGTAACACTCAAAATGACGGTCGAATGATTCAATGAATATTTTTGGAAGAAATTCAAGGGAAAATATTTTATTATTTAACTATGCCATTGAAAAGAATTGCATAAATGTTGAGTGTCGAACATTCAATCATTTAATATTTAACACTGGACTGTAAACATAAAATGTTGAGCAATAAAACATTTAAAACAGGACATCATTATTAATTAAATCATTGTAAAATCTTGTTATTGTGCACTTAGTTAATCCAAAGAATTCAACAAATGTCACATTCTAATAAAAATAGATTTTCAATAATGGCGCTTATGAAATCATGCTCACTAACAATATTTACTTTTTCTTCTCAAGTCTTTTTCACCTAGCAATTAACAAGTCAAGTCTAATTGAAGTGAACTGTCAACATAACAAAAAGAAGAAAAATAAAAAGCACAAAAAAATCAAACGAATTGTGTTTGTGCCTTCAATAATGTCTGTTTAATGCCAAACAAAAAGAAAAGAGAGAAAATAAATAAATTTAAAATTGAAAGAGTTTTTCTTTTCGTTCGCACAATATTGATAATTTTGTACAACGAACTGTGTTTATAGAAAAGCAGGAAAAATGTGAAAGAATTGTATAAACATACAAAAAGAATTTTAATTGTAAAGAACAGATGGAATCCTGAAAATTATATAAGTATACAATTTTATTGATTATAAAATAATTATAATTTTTTTTATTCCATTGAAAAGTAATTTAAACTCAATCTGATGCATCCATCTCTTCATCTTCATCATCACTTTCTTCTTCCTCATTTTCATCATCATCCGTTTCAACTTCTTCAATTTGCATCATTGCTGTCTCGTCATTCTTCTTTCCATTCTTTTTCTTATCAGCTATTTTATCTTTTGCTTTGAGTGGTTTCTTTAAACTCTTTTTCTTTGTATCTTCTTTAACTTTTGCTAAACTTTCAAAACCACCATCATTTTTGAGATAGCAGCATTCAACATTAACTTTAAATTTAGCTAAAGGTTTCCCAAGCAATTTAAGTATTTTTGCTTGTTCAGGACTAAGAGTTTTACCTTTCTCACAAACTGTATAGTCAGTTGTTAGTGTCACAATTCCTTTTTGAAGTTTAGTTGGCATTCCTAATTTTCGCAAATGTGGTTCGAGTGCATGAGAAAAATCAGGAAGTGGTCCTTCAGGTAATTTAACTGTTTCTGTTGCTTTAAAACCGCTACGTGCAAATTCTTCACTTGAATAATCTTTGAACCAATCACACACTGTTTCTTTATCGTGTGTTGTGAATAATAATCCACGCTGTCCTTCTAATCTATCAACCAATTTCTCATCAACATCACCTTGTCGAAGTCCAAGTTTCATGACAGCAATTTTTCCGAAAAAGAATCGCGAATCTTTCCATTCATTTCTAATAAATTTCAATGTTGAATTTCGCATATTATCAACGGAGAATACATAAATGTTTGGATATTTTTCTGCACATTCTTGAATTTCTTCAATTACTTTCTGCTTTTGTTCTAATCCTTTGCGATCGGTTTTTGTGAGTGAAACTAAAATGAAAATGTAAACAAAAAATTAGGCGGAAATTTAAAATGAGTTGATTTTGCTTTAATTAATATAAAAGTTTAAGCAAATATGTTTGTTATATCGATAGAGTTGAATAATCAATCAATTACTTTTACATAAACTCTATTTAATTCAAAATGTGACTTAAGTTCTTTATGCAAAAGCATTTTTTAACATTAATATGAAGAATATCTTTCTAAATTCTTACCTTTTTTATCTCTTCTTGACCTGGGCATTGTAAAATAACTTTGATAACTATTTATTCAATGTAAACATCAATTTTTAAATGAAAAATTATTTTAATGAATTTTCTTCTGCAGCACGTTGTTTTTTTGTTTACACGTTGTAATCTATCTTAAAAGTTTACCTTCATAATTTGAAAACGAGAAAAAATTCTCGAAAAAAGTCGAGAAAATGCGGATTGTATCAATTATTTTAATCAATTAATAAATGACTTAAATATTTTTACAATGTTCTTTTTTAATTGTCTTAATTATTCTATTTAATTTTACCTAATTAAAAAGAAATTTGAAAAATTTATAAGTCAACAGTCACATGCTACAAAAACACATTTGTGTTGTCTCATAAGGTTTGTATTCACAATTTCTTTGCCTTTTTAGGAACAATTTACAATTAAAATCACATGCAGGCAGATTCTAATTTAATTCTATAGCCTTTTGTCTAAAGAATTCCATCTAATTTTATTTAAATTAAAATAAATTTTTAAAACAAATTGTTACACCACAAAAACACATTTGTAACATTTTAAAAATTACTTGATAATTTTCTGTATATTTTTGATTTATGAAATACTAAATTATATAATGTAAAAATCAAATTGATAATAACATATCAAAAGAACCTTTTGTGGAAAAAGATTAAAAATTATTTAACTGATTATGTTGTTTGTATGCAGAGTCAACTATTGATATCAATAGTACAAAATTCAATTTACATTATGCGAAATATGAAATATGGTTTTTGCAACAACTGACTGAACATCGATAATACTACACGATTACCACAAAAATAGATTTTCCACTCTCTCGCAAATAAACAACACAGCGAAAATGTTGGCATGCAAGCAGCAGCAGCAAAAAATTGCATGCAAGTGTGGATGCATAAAAATTGAATTCCATTGTCAACGCAATACAATAATTCGTAATTATTTGATTGTAAATTTCATTATCCTCATTTATGCTATTCTCTTGCTTGCTCATTCGTATTGCTACTGTTCTGTGATTTATGTCAGTTGTTTCAGTGTTTTATTTTTAAAAAAATCATTTTTGAATGATGGCTTTGGAATTCATACATGCGACATTCACAATTGTTTCTTTATCAAAGAGCAATAAAGCGCAAAATTAACTTCATTATGAAAAGTACTAAAAAATTTCAATTAATGCTTAATTAATAATCATGAAATTAAGCAGAAGAAAGGGAATAAAAAAAGTATAAGTAAAAGCGGCGTTCTGCGTGTTGGAACGAAAAGAAGCACGTGCTGACAATGCGCATTGCTTTATAAAATTTGTTGTCGCTCTTTCTCTCTCTTTAATCCACTTTTTATTACTCATCATGATGAATTTTTATGGTCCTTAATGTCTTCATTCTGAAATATCAGATTGTATCTCTTTTTTTCATATATGTAGATAGTAAATAAGTAAAACTTTCATTTCATGACAACATGACAGCTCAAATAAAATATTCTTAAAATGAGTAAGGAAAAGCAAAGAAAAAATCTATCAAGTAGATTTTTTGTAGAAAGTGAAAGAAGGAAATTTTTTTTTCTCGCTTTCACTTTCTTTCTTTTTGTCTAAGGAAAGCAAGCAAGAGAGGAAAAAAAAAGAAATTTCACTCAAGGACATCTTATTACTCTTATTTTAGCTCTTTCTTATTCTTTTTATGAAAAAAGATTCTGTGCAAGAATTAGACGCTGTTTATTTGTGAAATTTTATGAAATTGCTATTATTTAAAACTTTATGCAGAATTTTAAATTCTTGCTTTAGAATTTAATTTAAATTCTATAAATTGAAGCAAATCTTATTGAACTTAAGACATTTCAATTTAATCTGCCTCAATTTATTGTCTAATCCTATCATATAAGTCTAAAAATGAAAGCGATAAGCAAGAGGGTAGTGATGAAAGTTATTTCCAAGGTGATGACTGTTTCGTCTTATCCAAAAATACACATGTATGTGCTTATTGAAAAGAGAAAAATTCTCTACAAAGACGATTTTCTTCACTCTTCTTCGAAACATGGCATGAATTTTTTGCTACATCTTAAGATTATGGAAATTTTCTATCATGTCTTCAACAATAAGAAAGTAAAAGATGAGGAGCAAAAAGAAAAAAGTGAAGGGAGAATAAAAATTGCTACTGCTGTAGGAGGTGTATGTGTGTGGGCATGAGTTGAATAAAATAAATAAAAAAAGGGAATTTTTTGTGTGTAATAAGAAAAGAGAGCGAGAGAAAAAAGATGGAACTAAGGGTGAATGCAATCATGCGCAAAGAGAAAACAACATTTTCCTCTTCTTTTATTGTTATGTAACGCACACACATGAATATATTGGGGAGAAAAAGCCATGAAAAGTCGCACCCGAGAAAAAAATAATCAATGAAGAGAAAAAGCCGTCAGATTATCGAACTTTCAGCTAAGATTTTTATATTTTTGTAACTAAAGACAAAATGAACAAAAATTCGCTTTAGTTTATTTTTGTTCCTAATTTATTTTGTTGGTATCAAAAGTAAATGATTCGGTAGCATTAAACACATCAATAACTCAATAAAGAATCAAAGGTAAAATTATAAAATAGGCTTTTCTAGGTTGTTTGTATTCACAAAACACATTCCTTGTTGGTAGCTACCTCATATCGGCTTTGATCATCCTAAAAAAAAGAGGAGCATAAAGGAGATTAAAGAAGCTACCTGCGCGTAGTTGAATGTGAGTGTATATCGATTGCATTAATCCCTTGAAAGAATGTAACCGCTAGAATGAGAACATCTTTTATCTTATTGCAAAGTACATTTCCTTTAATCTTTAAAATTATTTTGTTTCATGTTTGTTTTGCGGGATGATTGAAAAAGGATTTTTTTATATGAGCTTCTTTTGGATTAAAAGTCATATCTAATAAATAAAAAAATTGATATCTCAACCATAGAAAGATCTACAAGAAAAATTTTATTTTTACTCATTTCAGTTTATTCCTTTTTCTTTTCATTTACTTTTACTGATCTCACACATAAAAAGAGTGAAAATAAAGAAAAGAATAAGAAAACATATTAAGCACTCAAAGAAATGTACCATATTTGCCGCTTCAAAAGAACTTTTATATTTTTGTTGTTGTTATATTTTCATCATTCAGCGCCATAGAATAAATTGACAGAAAGTTAAGAAAGGATCATATGTCGTAATAAAGCAAGGTAAAACTACTCTGATTAATCAATTAAAATGTGGAATTAATTTTTTTTTTGCATTTTTAATTTGTTTATTTTCTATTCTATTCTATGAATACTTGACTGGTAACTTGACTAAATGCATACAAGTTGACTTACAAAAAAGAAATCTAATTCATTCAAACTTCATTTGATTAGGTCAAAATTTTGCTAACTTAAGAGTCATTGACTTTCATTCATAAATTTGCAAAATTTCAAACAAATTCAATAAAACTTAAACGAATGACTTTTTTTGTAAGTCAACTTGTATATTTTTAGTCAAGTCACAAAATGGATACCAGTCAAGTATACATACAAGTCCTGAAGCCTAGTTGAAAATAAATAATTTAAATAATTTTAGCTTTGCGAAAAATCATTAGTGTTTACGAAATCTTTTAGTGCTTGTGAAGTGTCAAGTTTGAATATTTGAATGAAAAATTAGGATTCGGTACTTGCATGCATACTTGATTAGTACTTGCATATTGACTTGACTATATTTATGCAAGTTGACTTAAAAAAAGATTTTTGGAATTGCAAAAATTTTTTTTAAGAATCATCAGACTTCAAGTAATTTTAAGATTATTCAAAATGTCTTCATCTTGCTTTATACTCTACCTATTCATGTGAGTTCTCAATTTTATTATTTATCACTTAATGAAATCACAGAAGAAAAAACATCAAACTTTTATTATGAAAGTGTTGATGACTTTGTTTGTTTCAATATGATAAAAACAAATAAAGAAAAATTTCATCTCATAAAAAATGGACAAAGTTCTCATTTTCTCAAACTTTTTTTTTGTAAGCTTATTTCCCTTCATCCTCATTCATATACTTTTTCGAATTAATCATTTAGAAGAGAGAAAGCGAAAAGTTTTTTTTTCATCCACGCCTTTAACGATGAATAAACATTAAATAACTTTTTCATCATACCTCATCGTGAACGCGCACCCGAATGAAGTCGGAAAAAAATTCTTATTATCATCACATCATTATCATCATATTTCATAAAAAAATTACAGGCGTGTATTTTTTTTGCGAGTCTCTGTTTAATGAAATTTAATTTGTCATTTTACATGGTAGAATGATTGCACATAAAATGCCTATTTTCTATCTATTCCCCATACACACACATAAAATACTCTCTTTCTTTTTTTCTATTTGAATTTCAAATTCAACAGATTAAAATTTATTATTTAATGCGTTGCTGTGTATGCCACATGAAAAATCACATACATATCGTGCAAATAGCATCATCATTAGAATTAAAATAATGCGAAACACACAGAGAGAACGACGCAATTTTTTTTTCTCTATTTTAATAAAATTTCCAACAACCACCACCTACAGCAGGGAGAGAATGAGAAATTTAACCACCATCAAACACAGCAATGGCATTCGCTCTTTTTCTATACAACTGTCAGAGCATCTGAATGAAAATGCTATCCACAAGAACAGAGAAAGAGAGATTTCGCGTTTGTTACTTCCATTTGGATGAATTCGAATAAAAAATGAAAATGAAATAATGCGTATAGCATTTTTCTGTATGGAAAAGCAGACACAGTTTTTTGAGAGAGAGAAATGATATTAAATATATTTCATGCCATTCTATTTGATATATTTATGTCTTTTCATGTTTCTGCTTAATGTTTTACTTCTATATTTTTTTTATTCAACTGATGATGATGAGGATTCTTATCAGGGTTGGAAAATTTACTAACTTCTGTTCAAGGTTAAGTTTGCTGATTTTTATAGTTGGGTTTTTAGATTTAAATTTAAATTGCTAATGTTTAGTTTAGTCTTTTAGAACTTTTTTGTTGTTTTAGTTATTAAACAAGATTTATTTGAGTAAAAGCAGATCAAAAAGTATACGAGTTATCTCAATTGGCAAATTGACAAAAAACTCTACAAAACAATTCCTTTTTAACAACTCTGACTTCTTCCTTTTATTTTATTAACTGCAGAATTTTTAGCATATGATTAAGATGATGAAATCAACTCATACTCTTCTCTATCTTTTTATATATCAAGCTCATCATTATCATTAATTCAAGCAAAATATGTTACATAAATTCGCATACACATTCAATTGATTTATCATTCTATTTAGAAAACGCCTAATGGGGGAAGAATTTTTGAGTTTAGCATAAATTTATGTTAACGAATGACAGACATAAACACATGTACAAAGATAATAAATAAATTGCTGTTGTGATTTGTGAATTTCTTCCATATGAATGAATTGTCAATATTTATTTAAAAATAATGGATTAAAATTTACAAAAAAAATTTTAACATTTTTCTTTTAGTTCTTTTTTCAATTGATCTTTGTGAAAGTTATCCATTGGACCTTTTAAACGCCAATCACCAAAATCTACATCGATACATTCATTATCTTTTAATGCAATAAATTCTATAATTGGTAAATTTTCAAAAGTCTTGTAAGTCAATCTTTGTAATTTATTATGTTTTAAAAAAATCAATGCCAGTTTTTGATTGTTTATAAACAAATTTTCAGGCAAAGTTTTCAATTGATTCTTTTCACCATCAAGAGATTTTAGTTCTAGCAAATTTTCAAATATCCGCTGAGGCAATGATTTCAAATTACAATTTACAAATTTAATTTTTTCTAAATTTCCAAGGTCTTTAAAAATATCTTCATGAACTGAGTCAAGTTGATTGCCTGATAAATCAAGAAATTTGAGGTTTTTTAGGTTTTCGAATTGCTTTGGCTTAAAAAGGGAAATTTGATTATCTTGGAGGTAAAGTTCCTCAAGTTTTACAAGATTTTTGAAAAGATTTTCATGTAAATTCTTGATTTTATTGTTGCTCATGCCTAAACTGATTAATTCAACAAGATCATCAAATGAACCTGCTTCGATCGTTTCAATTTTATTTCCTGTCAAATCTAAAAATCTTAGTTTATTTAAATTTTTTAAATTTTCTTTTCTAATTTTTGAAATTGATTTGTATTCAGCACGAATTGTCAAAAGATTTGGAAATGTATCAGAAATTTTTATCGGTAAAAATTTTATAACATTTTCAACATTGCATGAATAAAAATCTCCAACAGTGCATTTAGTTATGTAAAATCCTTTAACATTTTCATTACGATCAATTGCCGTCATTTCAAAGTCTTCTGAGTCAATCAAAGAGTTATCGTTATCAACAACATAGCCCTGAATTTCTTCACAAATTGTACGATCATCATAAGTGCAGTAAACTTCATTTCCTATTGTTCCATTGATGTAACTTTCTGATGTAACCAAAGACAGCTTAAATAAAATCAAAATAACCCATAAAATTTTCATTTTTTCCAGATCTACGAATATTTTGAGCTAATAAATCACAAATTTAAAACAATTTTATTCACACTTTGCTTACTAAAAATTTTGCTTTCACTCTTGTCAACTGAATGTTTATTACTGAATACTTTCAGTACATAACGATGATTAAAAAAATATTTTCGTAAACAAAACATTGATTTGTGACTTTTTCACCTTTGATGTTTTTGTTTTTTAGCGCATTTTTGCAAAAAATACGCTATTAGGCTCACGATGTCTGGCTGGCAGGCTGTCTGGCTGTATGTGACAGTGATAACTTGGCAACGGTAAGTCGTGGAGAGATGGTTGAATATTGATAGCTTGTTAGAAAGGTCTTGACGTGTAGGTAAGCCATCAAAAGTGTTTTTTTGGGTAAGTGTTGACCCAAGGGTGGTCCACCACATGAATGTCCATCACATGGACCAAAAAAATTTTTTTCACCAAAAAGTCTTGAAATGCCATGAAACGTCGAGAAAACATGAACAAACAAAAACAAAAAATTTTTTTCTAAAAAAGTTGACATGTCGCCAAGAAAATAGCACTAAAAGTATGTGAAATTTTGTTACCAAACACTGATCTGTTAGGCAAAAATGCGCTCTAATCGCTGACCATCCAAGGCGTCGAGATTGATATATTTTTTTTTCATTTTAAATAAATAAATTTTAAAAAAATATTTGTTTTGATCAATAAATGGTTGACAAAATGAACATAACTGAATTTATTTAAGAATTGTTTAATGAAAATAAAATATGATTCAGACAATTTACAAAAAATATATCAATCTCGACGCCTTGGATGGTCGGACGATTAGAGCGCATTTTTGCCTGTTGACATGTTTTCTTGACGTTTCATGACATTTTAAGACTTTAATGTGAAAAAAAATTTTTTGGTCCATGTGATGGACATGCATGTGGTGGACCACTCTTGGGTCGAAATGTTTCAAAAACCACTTCTGATATGTTTTCTCGACTCACAAATTAGGTTCAGAATCTCATATTGGGACATTTCAAAATTTTTCATGAAAATTTTTCCAATTTCGAAAAAAATTTTCTCAACACAAATTTGAGTCAGAATCCCAATTTGGGACATTTCAAAATTTTTCATAAAAATTTTTCCAATTTCGAAAAAAATTTTTTTCAACACAAATTTGAGTCAGAATTTACTATTTATTCAATATTTTTCTTCTTATTATTTAATAAAAGCTTTTTTAAATTTTTAAAAACCGTTAAAACAGTTGCTCATTCTTTGTTTACATAAGATTCAAAAAAATACGTTACGCTGATACCTGATAATTCGTTGTAACCCTATAATGCTATGCTGCTCCCAACTCTCCACGACATACCGTTGCCGAGTTATCACTGTCACAATACAGCCAGCCAGCCAGACATCGTGAGCCTAATATCGTATTTTTTTGCAAAAATGCGCTAAAAATAACAATAAATTTTTAATTTGTATAATTCAAAACTAAATCATTTATAAATTTATTTTCTGATATTTAGTCAAAAGTTCATTTCCATACAAGTAGCTATAAAGATCATCATTACATGCATTTTTTTCTAAATTAACAACTGAAAAACTCAATAAAATCTCAAAAGGTTTGTAGGACAAAGTTTTTATTTTATTGTGAAATATTTTAATCTTTTCATCTTATGATTGCTAATGAACAAAATTTCAGGCAATATAGTCAACTGATTTTCTGAAGCCTCAAGAATTTTTAAATTTTCCAAATTTTTATATAATTTTTCAGGCAATGATTTTAAGCTACAGTCGATGATTTTTAAAGTTTGCAAATTGACTAAATTCTTAAAAAGATTTTCATGAATTGAGTCAAGTTGATTCTCTGCTATATCAAGGTGTTTAAGATTTTTTAAATTTTCAAATTGCTTAGGCTTAAATAAGGAAATTAAATTATTTTGAAGAAACAAATTCCTAAGTTTTTCAAGATTTTTAAAAATATTTTCATCTAAATTTTTGATTTTGTTATCATTAAAATTCAAATTTTTTAGTTCAAAAGATCATCAAATGAACAAGCTTCAATTGCTTTAATATTATTTGTTGACAAACCTAAATTTCTCAATTTTCAAAATTGTCTCTTCTGATCTTTGAAATTGACAAAATTTTAGCTAGCAAAACCACAAGGTTTGGAAAAAATATTTGAAATTTTCATCGGTAAAAACTTGATTTTGTGATTCTTTTCATAAGCACATGTATAAAACAAGCTTTGAAGTATAAACCTTTAACATATTCATTACGGTTGATCTCTATCATTTTAAAGTCTTCTGAATCAATTTTTGTTATATTTTCGTTAATTATTAAAGCCAAATATCATCACATATAGTCGTTTATCGCAAGTACAGTTGTAAGGTTCATTCGCTAATTTTCCTTTAATTAAACTTTCTAATTGAGCCAAAGATACACAAAAAAACATCAAAAATAAGTAAATCCATAAAATTATCATTTTTGATTTAAACTTTAAATAATTCTGTGAGTATTCAGAGCTAAAAATTTACAATTTAAATTCTTACTTACTCTGCTTCCAATCTTGTCAAATGAATTTTTTGACTGAACGATTATAGTACAAAAATAAATATTTTGATGATAATTTTGTTCATAAACAAAACTTTAAATTTTGACATTTTCACCTTTTTGAAATTAATTTAAAAAAAATATTGTGTTTATGTCAATAAATAAAAAAATACAACTACGATTTTGATAAGAATTTCATTTTTATTTTAAGATGAACATTTTTCGTTTAATTCATTTTTTAATTGATTTTTTTGATAATCATTGATTAGTTCAGCTTTAAACCATTGTCCAAAATCTGCATTAATACATTCATTACCTTTTAGTGCAATATATTTTATATTTGGTAAATTTTCAAAAGTTTTGTAGCTCAATTTTTGAATTTTATTACGACTGAAATCTAAAGAGATAAAATTTTGGTTATTTTTGAACAAATTTTCAGGTAATGTTTTTAATTGATTTTTTGAAGCAGTAAGCGTTTTTAGCTCTGGTAAATTTTCAAAAATTGTCTCAGGCAAAGATCTTAAGTCACAATTTTGAATTTCTAATGTTTCTAAATTGACAAGGTTTTTGAAAAGATTTTCATGAATTGAGTCAAGTTTATTTGCAGAAATATCAAGTTCTTTCAATTTTCTCAAGTTCTCAAACAATTTAGGATTTAAAACAGAAATTTCATTGTTATCAATTGACGATTCTTCAAGATTCACAAGATTTTTAAAAATATTTTCATCAGCATTTTTGATCTTATTTTGACTTAAGGTCAAAGTTTTTAATTCAACAAGATCATCAAATGAACCAGTCTCGATTGTCTCAATATTGTTCTTAGCTAAAGCTAATTTTCTAAGTTTATTTAAATTCTGAAAACTATCTTTTCTGATTTTTAAAAAGGACTTGACTTCAGCAAAAATAACCACAAAATTTGGAAATTTATCAGAAATTTTTATCGGTAAAAATTTGATTTTGTGATTCTTTTGGAAAGCACAAATATGATAATTTTCCATTGTACATTGACTAAAATAAAATCCTTCAACATATTCATTACGGTCCACTGTCATTTCAAAGTCTTCTGAATCAATTATGGTTGATTTATCATCTACAAGATATGCCAAAATATTTTCACAAATTAATCTTTTATCCCATGTGCAGTTATAACGTTCATTTGCTAATTCTCCATTGATTACACTTTCTGAGGCAATTGAAGTTATTGTGAGCACAAATATTAAAATTCCCACTAAAATCTTCATTTTTTTTGATTATTTCACAAATTCATAATTTTGATAAGAATAAAAATGTTTTTTAAACGATTCTACGTCTATTTTTGTCAATTTAACTATGAGAACTAAATGTTATCAATAAATTAAGCCTTTTTATAAGTAATTTTTTCATCTCTCATTCAAAATAAATTCAATCTCTTTAATTTTATTTGTAAAAAGTCAACCAGTTTTCTTCTTCTCTTCTTTTTAAAGTGTGATTGACTCACAAAAGATCAAAAGCACAAAAATGCTATGAAAAAAATTCCAATTTCAAATTTAATTGCCCTTCTCGTTCAATTTCTTTCATTCCTCGCTCACTTTTTTGTGTGTATGCCTCGTACAATCTCAAATTACATCTCGTTCATCGTTTATAGTCATTTTCTGTTCTATTCATCGACGCGCGGTAATTTTCAATTGTTTTGTGGTATTTTCTCTCCCTGCTGATCAAAAAGGGCTGATTTGAACAAGTGAGCACAGCAGGATAAAAATTCTTCTTTTGTGGGTGGAAAAAATTTGCCAATAATTGATAAAAAATAAAAGAACTGAGACTTGTAATTACGTGGTAAAGGCTATTGTTGAATTCACTCCCTTCTCATTAATTGCATACAAATGCAATTATTGGTCTTAATTCAAAAAATCAAGTGTTGCATGAAAATTTTTATGAATGTTAAATTTTTAAATTGAAAATTTTCCTTCTAAAAATTGCACCTTTAAAATGTCACATCTGATTGAATTAATAAATAAAAAGTTTGCCTTGAGGCTAGAAATTTTTGATGTAGAAATTTTTCTTGTGCCTCCTATAGTGTGTGTCTATTGTGGTTAGATGTAATGAAAGATCATCCCCTACTTATTTAATTGCATTGACTATTCGCAAAAGCTGATTTATTGTTACAGATTTTTATCCTTGCAGGTCGTGAAGTAATGAAATAAAAAAAGTAGTTGAAAGATGTCTTCAGGGCAAAATTATTGTATTATTATATAGAATTCTCTTTTATGTTATGCAATCTGTTTCATTACCCTTATTTCAATCACAGAACAATTGAATTTATTTCAGCTTTTGTGTGTATACATATTACATTATGGGTTTTGAAATTGAGGCTGCTCACTCAATTTCTTGTCTCGTCTCAACTGCTTGCTGATAATTCAATGTAAAATCAAATTCAATTTCTTTTTTTTTCTTTTTATTTTAACGAGAATAAAAATTTCTACTTTTGCATTGAAAATTTCAAACATTTTTGATTAAATTTTGGAAACAAAGTTGTGAATTTTTAAAAGAAAATTCTTTAATAACCCAATTACACTACACTTGACTTACAAAGAAACCAATTCAATCGAAGCTCAAAATTAAATGACTCAATTTGCTCAATTTTATTGCTTTTCATCAAGACATTGTTTAACCACAAAAACTAATTTTCCACTTGAAAACAGAAAACGACTCTTGTAATTACAGGAAAGGAAATTTTTCTACTCAACTTGTCAACATTTCAAAAGCTGAAAAAGCAATAAAATTTCTTTCTATTCTCTGTCACAATTAGCTTCTACTGTATGGAATAAAGTGTGTCTCGATATATGTAATAATTTCCGGTCAATTCTGAGTTTGTCGATTGAAAGTTTATTGATATTGAAGATCTTTAATTTTTATGGAAAATGAGATGATTTCCGTTAAATGAATAAGGGTTGCTTTCTAGACATGCTGCAAATTATACAAACAAAATTCTTTTACCTCAAAACATCTAAAAACATGTCAACTTTGTCTCGCTCTTTTAGTCTTGTTTGTCTTTACATTTTGATGAATTTCTGATGTTTTTCAACGTATGCTCTTGTTATCTCCACAGCTGAATCGACAGAAATTTTTTTCCAATGGACAACAACGCAAATGGATACGAGAGTGTGTCCATTTTCGCCCTTCAAAAATTTTTTCTGTTGTTTCCATTGAAGTCAGTTGTTTGTACATTTTTAACAATAGATTTTTATTATATTGGAAACACAATGTTGGAATACACACAAATATATGATTTTTTCTTTCTTTCTCTCTTTTTTTGGATAGAAATGTTCATGTAGATGTATAATAGAAAAACAGCAGTAAAAGGAATGATATTTTTTACGAAACAAATTGGATACACAATTTTCCGCACCGATGAATTTCATTTTGTATTATATTTTTGTGTTCAACTCTCGTCGTTATATTCTTGCTTCTCTTGTTCAGTGTGGGGAAATGGGATCGCATGAAACCTTTATTTTTCTCATATTGCAAAATGTTTACATTAAAAATATTTTCATTTTTATTTCTGCCTTCTTATACATACGAATGTTTTTATTTCAGTACCTCACTGTAATGTATGCGATCTTCGTCCAAAAATGTTATTGTTATTTTTGGGTGTGTATGTGGATTGAAATAATAATCAAAAATAATTTTATCATGCTGAAATTTAAATTTTATTAAATTACGTTCATATTGAGGAAATTAACCTTGAATTGTCTACTTGTAAATAATTCTTAAATAGTTTAGAAAAAAAATTTCTCAAATTCTAATTAAAAATTACATTCGCAATTCATTTGAAATTTTGGAAGCTCTAAAAACTTTACTTGGCATAAAATATCACTTGACTTAATTTAATTTAATTATGCTCTACTTGACTCATTTCAAAAACACAAAAACAGCAATTTCTTGACAACGTTTTAGACAATAAATATGTTTCAGAGCGTTTTAGAATTATCAAATAATGTGCTATTAGAATCAACAATAAAAATATTTTTCGGACTTTTTTTCTATTTCTGGCACACTGTGCTAAGTGACTTGACATTTATTTCACTTGATTATTCTCTACTTGACTTAGTGACTTGACTTTTTTATCTAACTTGACTTCTTATGTAACTTGATATTTATTTAAAAAATGTTTACAAATTAACGTACCATTCAAAAAAAGTCATTGCGATATGAAATCAAATAAATAAATCATTTGAGAAATTAATGTAAGCACTTTCTCTTGCGGTTTCGGTTTCTTTCTATCATCTCCTTGTGTCCTTTGTCAACACCTTTCTTTTTTCTTGAAAAATGAAATAAAAGTTCAACTTACGTGAAGTCATGGTTGAGATGATTTTTTTCTTCGAGGAAAAAACATTCTCTTTTGCTTGCATGGTAAGCATACAGAGAAAGAGAAAGAGAGAGTGAAAATTTTTTTATATCATCACTATGAGGGGTTCAGCGGACCATTTAGCTCGTAATGATGCTGCTAAATGTGGAGGGTAGCAGCTTGTGAATGTATATATATATATATATATGCGAGGAAAGACCTTGAGGGGAAGTGAAAAATATTTTTTTTTATTCTGCACATTCACCACTTGAAAAATGATTGGATTTCTTCCACTCTCACTCTCGCTAGCAAGCAAGCAAGCAAGCAATTGTGAGATGAGAAGGAGAAGGTTGATGGAAAAAATGGGAAATGGAATTTCATAAATATGATTATATTACGCACACAATTTTCGTGTTCGTTTTTCTTAAATAAGAAAAACTTCATCATGTTGTTAAGGTTAAAAAGAAGAAAGATGGAATTGAGTTGAGTTGAGTGGTAAGTAGGCTCTTGAAGATATAAATGGGTCGATTTTTCATTATGTCAACATAAGAAAAACCCTCATTTTTTAGAGCTTCACTTCTTATTTTTTTATGAATATTTTTCTCATTTTCAGTAATTTATTTAAAAAAAGTAAATTTTTTTATATAAATTTTGTCCTTCAACTCGCTAGTTTTGTTTTTTTTAATTCCACATTCTGAAAGAGGTGTGTTGTTTGTTAATTAACTTTTTGAATGCCATACAATGACATCATTTATTATTCAACATATTTAAATTAATATTTTTATTCATTTTTTTTTTTGGAGCTTATTAATTATTTATTATGATACAAAAATGAAAACCTTGGCACTTTTTATTTATTTAACTTACGTTTTTAAATAAATGAAGACTTTATATTGCACTGCTATTCTAATAATTTTTGTAATTTAAATAATTCTTTAATTTTAAGATATTTAAAACTATTTATTGTTCTAATTCAATGAATATGAAAAATTTTTGTTATTTACTGCTTCTTTTGACTTCTTGCTTTTAATCTTAGCAAATTTAAGCAAATTTATGCTAAAAATTATAAATTTTATGAAGAATTTTCATACGATTAAAAAAAGTAAACAAAAATGTCATTGGTTTTTAATTAGAATTGTGACTTGATTGCAGGTCTGCATGCAAGTTGACTTTCACTAAATGGTTCTAAATCATTTAAATTTCACCCAATTTTTTCAAAACTTTGTAAATTTAAATAAAATATTTTTCACTTTAATTTACAAAATTTCAAGAGAATTGAACAAAATTTTACTGAATTAGAACAATTTTGTGTAATTCAACTTGAATGCAACTTGCATAAACGTATGCGCTCAAGTTCAAACATTACTTTTGATTATTTCTTTTAAAAGTGTAGTTTTCTAGCTGAAAATAATGAAGAAGAAGAAACAAGAAAAAAATTTATTTCAAAAACAGCTATTTTTATATTTTTTATTGTACACTAATTCGATTTAATCATCATTTAATCTTCATCAATTTGATTTTTTTTAATTGCTATACAAAGGTATATAAGTATTACAATTACACAATCTTTCTCATTGATTTAAATTTTTCATGGGTTTTTATTGCTTAATTTTTTTTTCTCAAAAATCGTTTCTTTCAGTTTTTTAAACATTAAATACAGAACTTTCATTTATCATACTTTAATTCACATCGTGAATGCGAAAAATTTTGGTTTTTTTTGTGATGATTTTTGTGTGAATGACAATAAAACTTAATATGTGCAAAACTTGTGAGAATTTTTCTTTATTTTTATATCTTTTTTTGTAGTTGTCCAGGTACAAATTTTGAACGGTCGTCTTTTTATCGACGTTTTTTAATATTTTTTTATTTCTCTTTATTTTTGTCCGAAAAGGAAATTTTTGCATTCGAAAGAAAAAAATTTATTTGTATATTTCTAGGCATGAACTGGTTAAAAGGTGACTTGACTAAAAGTCAATAAACCTTGAAAATTTTAAAACTTATTTTTGTGTTAAATTCTGATTTATTTGAATGATAATTCTCAATTTTTTAATTAACAATTTTTCACATAATTTTACATTTTTTTTGCAAATTAAAACTTTTTATCGTATTTTCATGATTTTTTTGGACAGAGAGATAGATTAAAAATTACAACACTGAGATCGTTACTAATTCACTAGAATTTTATAATTTTTTCCTTTTTCTTCATTTGTCATTAAACTATATTTACATTTATCCTCTTTCATATAAGAGGAGGCCTTTTGACATTTCTTTTAAAATTTTCGTTTCTTTACAATGAAATCAAAAATAAGCTGCAATTTTTTATACAAAAATGCGCTAAAAATTAAATCTCACAATTTTTATATTTACAAATTAGTTCTCATAATAAACTGGTTTCAAATTTTAAAAAAAAGTACCAATTTAATTAAGAACTGTTTAAATATTTTGTAATGCCTTTTCTTTTTGACACTGCATAAATTCTTTTTTTAATTTTATAAAGAACTAAATTTCGAACTTGAATGCAATCTTATGCGCAAGTCGACTTGCAAAAAATATTCTGTCTCTTTTAAATTTCATTCAATTTGATTGAAACTTTGTGAACTTATATAAAAATATGTTTCAATTAAGCTTACAAAGTTTCAAGTAAATTGAAAAAAAAATTAAATGGGGTAATACAATTTTGTACAAGTCAACTTGCATGCAACTTGCACGCTCAAGTTCGAACTCTATAAAGAACTCATCTTTTAAGAAAATTCTAAATCGGCTAAATTTTGCATTACAAAACACTCAAACAGTTTTTTTACTGCTTAAATTTGAAAAACTAAATTTTTTACTTTTTATTCACTAGGCTTTCATAATTTGTCGCATTTTAGTCAACCTTAAAAATTATTTTTTAAAAAAACTTGCTTGAATTTTGATATAAAAAATTTTTAATCTTCGTTTTCAATTTTTTTGCTCACTTCATCCAACTCCAAGCAGGATGGCAAAGATGGAATGTTTGAGGATGATGACGATGGACTTCCAGCACCTGTTGGGACAAAAGAAAATTTTATTCTTTTTTTCAAAAGTTTTGAGTCGATTAAAAAAATGTTAAAATTCTTAAAAGTTGAAAAGAAAACTTACTGTGTGACAGTGTAGGAAGTCCGAAAAATGAAGATCACTGAAGCCTTGGCCAATAATTTGTTCCAAGTCCAGAACTGTCTTGTGAACCAATTTGTACTGGAACACTTACGCCAGCTGTTATGACACCTTTGAATTTATTAATAAAATGTTTGCATTTTAAACATCAAAAATTGAGCTCAAAACTCACCTGTACTTGAGCCACCATTTGAAGTGTAATGTTGTGATGGCGGTTGTTGATGTGCGGCTGTTGGTGTGCAGCTTGAACGCGATGAATGTGATGTATATGGACTGCTAAGTGAATGTAAGGGATCTGTAAACATGTATGGGTATGCATCGCGTTGTTGCAAGCATGTCGATGTCATTGAGCCCAATGAAGGTGGCATTGCACTGTTATTAAAAAAAAGTTTTAATTTTTATAATTTTGGGTAAAAATTAATTTTTTCTTACCTATAATTTTCAGCCATTGTAGCTATAGGTTGTGGAATTGATGCATACATAGAATTGAAGCCAGTATTTAAAGGTATTCTTGGAGTTGTTGGCACTGGTGGACTAACTGAGTTTGTATTTCCTACATTTGCGCTGCCATTACTGCCGTTATTTCCATTAGCAGAATTATTGTTGTTATTATTATTTGAATTTCCATTTCCACCTCCACTGCCACCATTACCGCTTACATGATCAACTGAACGTCTCTGTGTACGAAGCTTCTCTTCTCTTCGCCATTTTGCGCGCCTGTTTGAAAACCAAACCTGTAAGATTTGAGAGTGAGAAACTCATTAGGAAATGCGTAATAGAAAAAAGTTTTAAACACAGATGAAAGAACAGCAATACAAAATTAAAACACATAGAAGAAGAAAAAACAATGAGTGAAATTCGTTCAAGAATTTATTGAAATACGCACATGGTATGATTTTTTTAATTTTTCTTTTCTTTTCAAATCACGTAAATCAAAAATGAAATGAAAAATATTGAAGCAAAAGAAAAGTTTTCCACTTGATTTGGTTTCAAAGTTTTTTACAAATATTTTTCTAATTTTCTGCGAGACTGTTGATTTTTCAAATATTAATTAAAAATGCGCGTGTTTTCTTTATTTTTTAGCACATGTTTGTAAAGTAATAATATTTTATAAGGAAGTTGATTTCTTTAAAACTGCGTACAAATATAAATTGGAATCAAAAAGTTTACATAGAGAATAAAGTATCAATCCCTAGCTTTAGATTTTAACAGGGCTACGGACACTTCCGCGCAGGAATTTTTTGAATTTTGTTTTCCGTGCAATTTCGCGCAGTTTTTGTAAAAATTTTGTTCGTGACATGAAAAAATGTTGTGTGAGACATGAAAATTTATTTTTGAGAAAATCGTTAATAATTCTTTTAGAAAAATAAATAAATGCAAAAAAACAATATTCGTTGCTATTTTTTAGAAAAAATATTTCTTCATCATATTGGGACAAGTATAATATTTGAACTGTCGCTTTTCAAAATCAATTTTTGAATGATTTTTTCTTGTTTACGCGACATTTTTTGTGTTGCGTGACAAATGTTTATGTTGTTTGTCATAGTTTTTTTCGCGCAACAGTCGCACAACTGTCAGTTCCCCTGAATTTAAAAACTTCAATTTTTTCTTGCAAACTAACATTTAATAATTGATGTTGTATTACAAATAATGTCACAATAAAGAGAAATAAATAAATAACATCATCAATGTAGGGAGAAAAAGAGAAAGAAGAAAGAAGAGAGAAATGGTTGTTTTATATTTGTTATTATCCAAAACAGAAGAAATTACATTACAAATAAAATGAATGAATTTCGATAGTAACAAAATAATAAATATTATTTCAGTTTTGTTTTTCTCGTTGTCATCCCTCTTTTTCTGTAAATGTCATTTCGAGGGCTTACAAGTAAACATATGGTTAATTGTGATGTTTTCATAATCTTTGCAATAAATTCTCGTAACGAATAAAGAAGAAAATAAAGAGTGTGGATAGTTACGAAAGGAGTCAACACAAAAGACAAATTTTGATAAATTTATCGTTTTAATTGGCATTTTATGTTTACCGACTTTTCGTGTTGCTGTAAAAGTACCTGTATTCTTGCCTCGGGTAATCCTATTTTCTCGGCTAATCGTTCTCTTGCAAATACATCAGGATAGTGCGTTCTCTCGAATTCTATAAAAGAAAAACATTTTTGCACTTGAAATGAAATTTTGTCTTGCAAAATAATTAGTTAAAAATTTTCATTGTTTTTTAGAAGATTTAAGTTTTAAGTGATGATCTCATCATTTAAGTACCTTTTTCAAGACTATCAATTTGTTCATTTGTAAAAGATGTACGATTTTCGTTGTAATTTTCTTTTAAGTCGTAAACGCATTTGTGAATTCTTCATCACTGATGAATTATGTTCAGAATTTCCATCTGATGTGCTCTCATGCAAACTTGATTGTTGAATATCTACCGAAAACAGATCTGAAATAAGAAAATAAATTTAAATACTTTAAGTCATTTCCGTTGCAAACTTTTTAAATCAATTTTTCAAAATTTTATCGCTCAATTTCCGACTATTAAAGTTTAATAGACAATAAAAATTAATAAATTCATCTTTCCTGCATTCTTTAAAAGAAGTTAGGGCCATAAATTTTGACACATGTCAGTGCAGGCGTGAATGAATTTGAACAATGTAGCAAAATAAAAAAAAATTTGAATTTCAGCCCTTAAATCTTTTCCCTTTTTCAACACCCTCTTTTTTTAATACAAACTCGATTATAGATGAGAATGGATTTGTGTGTATTGCAGTGGCGGTGTCAGTTAAAATAGTGTGAAGTGAAGTGAATAAAAGAATAGTTGAAAGAAGAGACAGTGGTGAGAGGGATTAACTATTAGATTGTATTAATGAACATTTTGAATGTATTTGTACAATACAATGAGATTTATGAATGTGCTCTACAAATATTGTCCCAGTTAGAAAACATTTATGGTAAAAATTTTCATTATTAAAAATATTATTATGTTAAAGATTTTATGATAAATTGTGAATTTGTATTCAGTAAAATTAGCTGTCTAAAACTACAATTGTTCGTCAGAAATCATTGTAGAACCTCTTAAAATGAAAAAAATATTATGTTTCGCACTTGCGTCGACAATATTATGGAATTCTAAAGTCATCTTAAGTTTAAACTTGCATGCACATTTTACTTGATCTGTAAATATTTTTCGTCAAGTAGCGATTTCATTTGATTCAATTAAAAAATATTTCTAGCTCTTGTTAAAAAACAGAATTTAGTAAAAATTTGTTAAATTTGTCAGAGGAAAAATAATGGTTTTCTAATTTACTAAAGTTTCCTTCGAATAAAGAAAAAATTTTAATGAATTTGAGAAACATATTTGAGGAAATCAAACTTGATTGCAACTTGACAAATTATGGTGTCGAAACTTGATTGTCAGCAAGCAAGTGCCTAACCCTACAAAGTTATAATAACCGACAAATAATGTTAAAAAACGTAATTAATGGTTTAGAATTTCATTTAATTTCATATTTGTCATATGAAAACTACACAGTTTGTATTAAACTACAATTTCACTCTTAAGTTTGAAATTAAAAATTCAAAATTTCTCACTGGGTTCAAACCGTTCATATATGAAAAAGAATTTCAATTTTATCCACTCGACAAAAAAGAAATCAACAGCTCTTTCACTCTATCTCATGCCAAGTGAGTTTTTTTCTCTCTCTTTCCATTCATTTCTAAGGAGTGTGCCTAATTTTTAATTCCGAATGAAAAAAAAAATAAAATCCCCCCTCGAACGTGTGTGAATTGTCACTTATGTTACTCTATACTGTTTATTATCGCTTAAAATAAATTCATTTTGATAAATTTATGATTATTATGTTGTCGTTTATTGTTTATATATTGATGCAGCCTCTTATACATTTTTGTTACTCGCCTTTTTTGTTGCAGTGTCGAGTGTAAATGATTTGAAAGAATGATCTGTCATAAATGAATTGAATGAGATAGAAAAAAGAAAGGGAATGATGTTGACATTTGAAAAAGAGTTTTACTGCAGTGTTTATTTATTTAGAGGACTATCAATTACATAATTTGTAAAATTATTGTAAGCAAGAGAATTTTCAAACTGTTGCACATTTTTGCTTTGCGTCATTTGTTATTTTTCACAGTCACAGTTTAATTAAAATTCATCGACCTATGAAAAATGACTCTCTTTTCATCAACTCAATACAATTATGATTAATTAGTGAGAGAATAAGAAAAAGTTATTAATTAGTGTCAATTAATAAGAAAGTTGGTTGCCTTGAATGAAATAATTTAATTTTTCCATATAATAATAAAGTTTGCCTTCAGATAAGCTAATAAATATAAATCTACAAATTGAATTTTACCCGCAATTGTAATAAGGCCACCGGCTGTAAAATGAATGTTTTAGCTTACACTGATTGCACAACAATGTGCAATTTCAGTTGATTAAATTGAGACGAACGAGTACAAGAGAGTGAAAAAGGAAGAAGGAGGGATGGCAATATATTTCATATCAACTAATTGCTAATCCTCCTTTCCAATGTTACTTTCTATGTTTGGTCTCTAAGGCATTCTTTCTTGCCTTAAAGCAAAGCCATAGCGAACGAGCAAGAGATGAGCTCGTTATGTAATACAATTCAAATTCTTATGAAAACAGCAAACAAAAGAAGCGAGAGTGATCAGAGACGAGAAAAGAACGAAGAATTAAACAAAAAGCGCTCTTTGTGACACAAAATTTATTCACATACAACAGCGACAGTGTGTATATATACATATAAAAATAAATAATAACTGAATGAGCGAGAAGAATAGAAAATAAAATAAATGGATACAATTTTTACACGCCAATGATTTCATTTTGATCATAAAAAGGATAAAAATTGTACTGTGAATGTATACATAAAACTGCGTATATTGCCAATTATTTTCTGTCATTATTTTTATTCGATAGAAATATTTTCTCTCTCTCTCTCTAATTCTCGCTCGCCGTGTGCAATATTTGGGCTGGAAAATATTAATTGAATTGTTTCACTTATTTTTTTATATTTTTGTGCCGTGATTGTCAAGTAATAAAATTTATTTTTATATCATTATAGAAGATAGAAGTTTTTTCTGTACTGATGTGTCTGTTTATTTAATTTAAAATATTATAAATAATGTTTGCATATTTTTGAATTATGGTTCATAATTTTGTTTAAATTTATAAGTCAAGTTCTGCAATCAAGTCAAGTTTAAAATTAAGTCAAGTAACTTATGAACTCAAGTCAGTAATATATGATTTGGTTGAAAAATTTAATTCTTTTTTTCTAAAAATTTCAAAATTTTAAATTTAGCATTGAAATTTCAATTTGTTCTCAGAAAATGCGTTTTTATTATTGACAATTATTCTCAATTTTCGTAATGATCGTTAAATAATAAAATTTATATTTCCTTTGAGTTCTTTTTATTTTCAACGCAAAAAAGTTTTCATTTTTTTTCATCGGTTTTAAAGTACTTTTTTTACATTAATTGAAATTGTAAAAAACACATCAAGGTAAATAAATCTTTTTCTCGTTTAGTCAAACATGAAACATAAAAAGTAAGTACTTGTAAACAATGTGCTTTTCCACGATGACAAGTCATTGAATGAAAAAAGTAAGAAACTTTTTCGTTTTTGATGATTTTTCAAGTGCATGTTTCCATATTTACCAAAAGAGAAAGAATGAAAAAGAAAACTTGATTGAGAATCAATAAAATAAAAAAATAAAAATTCCCTTGATCTTTCAATTCGTTTTGAAACGCGTGACTGTCTCTTATAATTCTTTCTTTTAAATACGAGCAAATGCATGAATTCAGTGCAATGAGATTTTTTTTTATGGCTTTATTAATAAGATCTTAACAAGCGACAGAAGTAGCAAGCAAGCAAGGGAAAAATTGAGCATAAGAGGCGTCTTGCAATTAATGATTGTTCAATTTATGAATGCCTGTTTGCCTTCATAGGTATCATAATCATCAACATCATCCATATTATTATTAGGGTGTTGCCCATAGTGCATTGACTCTCTCTCAGCACTTGTCAGTCCTTCTACCTTTTATTATCCTTAGAAGGCACATTAGGGAGAATTTTACATGCACGCCTGACTTGACTCTTTTCATATATATTTTTTATACACACTGAACGACAGCACATAAACTACTACCACTCTAAACAGCAGCCAACATGTCTCCAATGATTCATGTAAAAAATTGCGACAACGAAATTATGCTGCAAAATTCGGAACATAATATTTGCATATTGATATAAAATGGGCTGAATCATCGTTCATCGAGCATTGAATTTAATTAATTGCTGGAACATCAATCATGTGAAATGTATGTTACACAATCTATGGAATTTTCCATTATAAAATTGACTTGCATCCATAAATTTTCTCTCATACTACTTTTGATTTCTCGATCGATAAAATTGAACATGTGTGAGTTGAAGTAGTTTTTTGAGTTTTATGGAGAAAAAAAGTAATTATGCAATGATGTTTTAATTAGATTTCTACTTGAATTAATTACAAGTGATTAAAGTTTAAATTATTTTATATTATTGAACAAACTCACCACGTTTTGTAATTCTTCACGAGTCAATTGCCCGCTAAGCTTGTGATGTGGTGTTGGAGGTAGTGAAAGATGTGTGTGGTGCAGCATTACTCGTTGGATACCAAGCCATCACCCTCGATGACATTGACATCTTCAATTTATCATAGACGGAATCATTTTGGTGTTGACTGTTGTTCTTTTTGCGATGCTAAATTCTTGTAATACCCTTTATTGATGAAACTGAAAAAGAAATATAAAATTTATACATCAATGAAACACTAAAGTTATTTTTGATAATTTATTGTATGTTTCATATTTTCAATCCTTTCTTATGAAATAAACGTTTTATAGATATTTTTGTAACTTGACTAATTGAAATTTAATGAAATATTTTTGAATTGATTGTGTGGATTATCTCAAAAGTTACAGAGTTTCGAAAAATAAATTATGTTGTTTAACACTCATAAATTGCTAATTGGACAAGTTTTGACTTATTTGGTTTTGCAATATTAGAAAATTTTATGCTTTTTATTATGTTAATCTATGGTATTGAAAATCATTATTTTAATTGACTTGACTCAACTAGACTTCAATCAAAAAATAAATTATTTAATTTTAAACTTTTTATTGCATTAACTGTGTATTTTTTCAATAAATGTAAACTTAAAACAATTTTAAAAGTCAGTTGATTAAGTATCAAGTTTACTTGACTTTTATCATGAAGCTAAACTTTCATTTAAACTTTATTTTTTGTCTACCATATTTATTACCAATGACATTTCTTTTAAATATAAATTATACAAGACTGACCATCCTTTGGATTAAAGAAAATATTTTTTTCTCTTTACTTTTTTCGGTATAAAAATTATTTATTTTTTTTATTTCATGATAAGGGTTATACGTCCAAAAGTAAGCAGTAAACCCTTTTTTCATGACTACTTGAAAAGCAAGAAAAAAATTGTTTTCATTTTGAAATTTTTATAACATTCACAATACTACATAGCACATAGAAAATGAAAAGTGAAAACTTTTGTGTAATTATTTCGGGATTATGGCCTTTGGGTCATTTGTTGAACTCTAGAAAAAATGTCACTCATTAAACATTTCAACATTTCGAGCATTTTCACTCCTTTTCGGGTGAACCCAATGAACTCTTCAGTGAG
>CM031381.1:713400-744076 GCA_018290095.1 Polypedilum vanderplanki | reverse complement strand
AAAATCATACCATGTGCGTATTTCAATAAATTCTTGAACGAATTTCACTCATTGTTTTTTCTTCTTCTATGTGTTTTAATTTTGTATTGCTGTTCTTTCATCTGTGTTTAAAACTTTTTTCTATTACGCATTTCCTAATGAGTTTCTCACTCTCAAATCTTACAGGTTTGGTTTTCAAACAGGCGCGCAAAATGGCGAAGAGAAAGAGAGCTTCGTACACAAAGACGTTCAGTTGATCATGTAAGCGGTAATGGTGGCAGTGGAGGTGAAAATGGAAATTCAAATAATAATAACAACAATAATTCTGCTAATGGAAATAACGGCAGTAATGGCAGCGCAAATGTAGGAAATACAAACTCAGTTAGTCCACCAGTGCCAACAAACACAGATGAAAGAACAGCAATACAAAATTAAAACACATAGAAGAACAAAAAACAATGAGTGAAATTCGTTCGAGAATTTATTGAAATACGCACATGGTATGATTTTTTTATTTTTCTTTTCTTTTTAGTGCAAATAAAAGAAGAAGTAATTTTCAATGTTTAAATGGAATGAAAAAATATTGAAGCTAGAGAAAAGTTTTCCACCTGATTTGGTTTCTAAATTTTTTACATAATTTTTTCTAATTTTCTGCGAGACTGTTGATTTTTCAAATATTAATTAAAAATGCGCGTGTTTTCTTTATTTTTTATTTAGCACATGTTTGCAAAGTAATAATATTTTATAAGGAAGTTGATTTCTCTAAAGACTGCGTACAAATATAAATCTGAATCAAAAAGTTTACATAGAGAAATAAAGTATCAATCCCTAGCTTTAAATTTTAACAGAGCGACTGAAACTTCCGCGTAGGAATTTTTAAAATTTTGTTTTCTTCGTGCAATTTCGCGCAGTTTTTGTAAAAATTTTGTTCGTGACATGAAAAAATGTTGTGTGAGACATGAAAAATTATTTTGAGAAAATCGTTAATAATTCTTTTAGAAAAATAAATAAATGCAAAAAAACAATATTCGTTGCTATTTTTTAGAAAAAATATTTCTTCATCATATTGGGACAAGTATAATATTGAACTGTCGCTTTTCAAAATCAATTTTTGAATGATTTTTTCTTGTTTACGCGACATTTTTTTGTGTTGCGTGACAAATGTTTATGTTGTTTGTCATAGTTTTTTTCGCGCAACAGTCGCACAACTGTCAGTTCCCCTGAATTTAAAATACTTCAATTTTTTCTTGCAAACTAACATTTAATAATTGATGTTGTATTACAAATAATGTCACAATAAAGAAGAATAAATAAATAACATCATCAATGTAGGGAGAAAAAGAGAAAGAAAGAAAGAAGAGAGAAAGTGGTTTGTTTATGTTTGTTATTATCCCAAAACAGAAGAAATAACATTACAAATAAAATGAATGAATTTCGATAGTAACAAAATAATAAAAATATTATTGCAGTTTGTTTTTCTCGTTGTCATCCCTCTTTTTCTGTAAATGTCATTTCGAGGGCTTACAAGTAAACATATGGTTAATTGTGATGTTTTCATAATCTTTGCAATAAATTCTCGTAACGAATAAAGAAGAAAAATAAAGAGTGTGGATAGTTACGAAAGGAGTCAACACAAAAAGACAAATTTTGATAAATTTATCGTTTTAATTGGCATTTTATGTTTACCGACTTTTCGTGTTGCTGTAAAAGTACCTGTATTCTTGCCTCGGGTAATCCTATTTTCTCGGCTAATCGTTCTCTTGCAAATACATCAGGATAGTGCGTTCTCTCGAATTCTATAAAAGAAAAACATTTTTGCACTTGAAATGAATTTTGTCTTGCAAAATAATTAGTTAAAAATTTTCATTGTTTTTAAGAAGATTTAAGTTTTAAGTGATGATCTCATCATTTAAGTACCTTTTTCAAGACTATCAATTTGTTCATTTGTAAAAGATGTACGATTTCGTTGTAATTTTCTTTTAAGTCGTAAACGCATTTGTGAATCTTCATCACCTGATGAATTATGTTCAGAATTTCCATCTGATGTGCTCTCATGTAAACTTGATTGTTGAATATCTACCGAAAAGAGATCTGAAATGAGAAAATAAATTTAAATACTTTAAGTCATTTCCGTTGCAAACTTTTTAAATCAATTTTTCAAAATTTTATCGCTCAATTTCCGACTATTAAAGTTTATATGACAATAAAAATTAATAAAATTCATCTTTCCTGCATTCTTCAAAAGAAGTTAGGGCCATAAATTTTTGACACATGTCAGTGCAGCGTGAATGAATTTGAACAATGTAGCAAAATAAAAAAAAATTTGAATTTCAGCCCTTAAATCTTTTCCCTTTTTCAACACCCTCTTTTTTAATACAAACTCGATCATAGATGAGAGATGGATTTGTGTGTATTGCAGTGGCGGTGTCAGTTAAAATAGTGTGAAGTGAAGTGAATAAAAGAATAGTTGAAAGAAGAGACAGTGGTGAGAGGGATTAACTATTAGATTGTATTTATGAACATTTTGAATGTATTTGTACAATACAATGAGATTTATAAATGTGCTCTACAAATATTGTCCCAGTTAGAAACATTTATGGTAAAAAATTTTCATTATTAAAAATATTATTATGTTAAAGATTTTATGATAAATTGTGAATTTGTATTCAGTAAAATTAGCTGTCTAAAACTACAATTGTTCGTCAGAAATCATTGTAGACCTCTTAAAATGAAAAAAATATTATGTTTCGCACTTGCGTCGACAATATTATGGAATTCTAAAGTCATCTTAAGTTTAAACTTGCATGCACATTTTACTTGATCTGTAAATATTTTTCGTCAAGTAGCGATTCAATTTGATTCAATTAAAAATATTTCTAGCTCTTGTAAATAAAACAGAATTTAGTAAAAATTTGTTAAATTTGTCAGAGGAAAATAATGGTTTTCTAATTTACTAAAGTTTCCTTCGAATAAAGAAAAAATTTTAATGAATTTGAGAAACATATTTGAGGAAATCAACTTGATTGCAACTTGACAAATTATGGTGTCGAAACTTGATTGTCAGCAAGCAAGTGCCTAACCCTACAAAGTTATAATAACCGACAAATAATGTTAAAAAACGTAATTAATGGTTTAGAATTTCATTTAATTTCATATTCTGTCATATGAAAACTACACAGTTTGTATTAAACTACCAATTTCACTCTTAAGTTTGAAATTAAAAAATTCAAAATTTCTCACTGGGTTCAAACCGTTCATATATGAAAAAGAATTTCAATTTTATCCACTCGACAAAAAAGAAATCAACAGCTCTTTCACTCTATCTCATGCCAAGTGAGTTTTTTTCTCTCTCTTTCCATTCATTTCTAAGGAGTGTGCCTAATTTTTAATTCCGAATGAAAAAAAAAATAAAATCCACCCTCGAACGTGTGTGAATTGTCACTTATGTTACTCTATACTGTTATTATCGCTTAAAATAAATTCATTTTGATAAATTTATGATTATTATGTTGTCGTTTATTGTTTATATATTGATGCAGCCTCTTATACATTTTGTTACTCGCCCTTTTTGTGCAGTGTCGAGTGTAAATGATATTGAAAGAATGATCTGTCATAAATGAATTAAATGAGAATAGAAAAAAGAAAGGGAATGATGTTGACATTTGAAAAGAGTTTTACTGCAGTGTTTATTTATTTAGAGGACTATCAATTACATAATTTGTAAAATTATTGTAAGCAAGAGAATTTTCAAACTGTTGCACATTTTTGCTTTGCGTCATTTGTTATTTTTCACAGTCACAGTTTAATTAAAAATTCATCGACCTATGAAAAATGACTCTCTTTTCATCAACTCAATACAATTATGATTAATTAGTGAGAGAATAAGAAAAAGTTATTAATTAGTGTCAATTAATAAGAAAGTTTGTTGCCTTGAATGAAATAATTTAATTTTTCCATATAATAATAAAGTTATGCCTTCAGATAAGCTAATAAATATAATCTACAAATTGAATTTTACCCGCAATTGTAATAACGACCGACCGGCTGTAAAAGTGAATGTTTTAGCTTACACTGATTGCACAACAAATGTGCAATTTCAGTTGATTAAATTGAGACGACAACGAGTACAAGAGAGTGAAAAAGGAAGAAGGAAGGGATGGCAATATATTTCATCATCACTAATTGCTAATCCTCCCTTTCCAATGTTGCTTTCTATGTTTGGTCTCTAAGGCATTCTTCTTGCCTTAAAGCAAAGCCATAGCGAACGAGCAAGAGATGAGCTCGTTATGTAATACAATTCAAATTCTTTATGAAAACAGCAAACAAAAGAAGCGAGAGTGATCAGAGACGAGAAAAGAACGAAGAGTTAAACAAAAGCGCTCTTTGTGACACAAAATTTATTCGCATACAACAGTGACAGTGTGTATATATACATATAAAAATAAATAATAACTGAATGAGCGAGAAGAATAGAAAATAAAATAAATTGGATACAATTTTACACGCCAATGATTTTCATTTTGATCATAAAAAGGATAAAAATTGTACTGTGAATGTATACATAAAACTGCGTATATTGCCAATTATTTTCTGTCATTATTTTTATTCGATAGAAATATTTTTTCTCTCTCTCTCTCTCATTCTCGCTCGCCGTGTGCTAATATTTGGGCTGGAAAATATTAATTGAATTGTTTCACTTATTTTTTATATTTTTGTGCCGTGATTGTCAAGTTAATAAAATTTATTTTTATATCATTATAGAAGATAGAAGTTTTTTCTGTACTGATTGTCTGTTTATTTAATTTAAATATTTATAAATAATGTTTGCATAATTTTTGAATTATGGTTCATAATTTGTTAAAATTTATAAGTCAAGTTCTGCAATCAAGTCAAGTTTAAATTAAAGTCAAGTAACTTATGAACTCAAGTCAAGTAAATAATATGATTTGGTTGAAAATTTAATTCTTTTTTTCTAAAAATTTCAAAATTTTAAATTTAGCATTGAAATTTCAATTTGTTCTCAGAAAATGCGTTTTTATTATTGACAATTATTCTCATTTCCGTATGATCGTTAAATAAATAAAATTTATATTTCCTTTGAGTTCTTTTTATTTTTCAACGCAAAAAAGTTTTCATTTTTTATTCATCGGTTTTTAAAGTACTTTTTTTCACATTAATTGAAATTGTAACAAACATCAAAGGTAAATAAAAGCTCTTTTTCTCGTTTAGTCAAACATGAAACATAAAAGTAAGTACTTGTAACAATGTGCTTTTCACGATGACAAGTCATTGAATGAAAAAAAGTAAGAAACTTTTTCGTTTTTGATGATTTTTCAAGTGCATGTTTCCATATTTACCAAAAGAGAAAGAATGAAAGAAAAACTTGAGTGAGAATCAAATTAAAATAAAAAAATAAAAAAATTCCCTTTGATCTTTCAATCGCTTTTGAAACGCGTGACTGTCTCTTATAATTCTTTCTTTTAAATACAGAACATATGCATGAATTCAGTGCAAATGAGATTTTTATTTCTATGGCTTTAATTAAGATCTTAACAAGCGACAGCAGTAGGCAAGCAAAGCAAGGGAAAAAATTGAGCATAAAGAGGCGTCTTGCAATTAATGATTGTTCAATTTATGAATGCCTGTTTGCCTTCATAGGTATCATAATCATCAACATCATCCATATATTATTATTAGGGTGTTGCCATAGTGCATTGACTCTCTCTCAGCCACTTGTCAGTCCTTCTACCTTTTTATCGCATTAGAAACGGCACATTAGGGAGAATTTACATGCACGCCTGACTTGACTCTTTTCATATATATTTTTTATCGCACCTGAACGACAGCCAACTAACTACTACCACCACTACTAACAGCAGCCAACATGTCTCCAATGATTCATGTAAAAAATTGCGACACAATATTATGCATGCAAAATTACGGAAACATAATATTTGCATATTGATATAAAATGGGCTGAATCATCGTTCATCGAGCACTGAACATTAATCTAATTGCTGGAACATCAATCATGTGAAATGTATGTATATCCTATGGAATTTTCATTATAAAATTGACTTGCATCCATAAATTTTCTCTCATACTACTTTTTGATTTCTCGATCGATAAAATTGAACATGTGTGAGTTGAGTAGTTTTTTGAGTTTTATGGAGAAAAAAAGTAATTATGCAATGATTGTTTTAATTAGATTTCTACTTGAATTAATTACAAGTGATTAAAGTTTAAATTATTTTTATATTATTGAACAAACTCACCACGTTTTTGTAATTCTTCACGAGTCAATTGCCCGCTAAGCTGTGCTGATGTTGGTGTTGGAGGTAGTGAAAGATGTGTTGGTGCAGCATTACTCGTTGGATACCAAGCCCATCCACCTGACTGACCATTGAACATTCTCAATTTATCATAGACGGAATCATTTTGTGTTGACTGTTGTTCCTTTTGCGATGCTAAATTCCTTAATACCCGATTTATTGATGAAACCTGAAAAAGAAATATAAAATTTATACATCAATGAACACTAAAAGTTATTTTTGATAATTTATTGTATGTTTCCATATTTTCAATCCTTTTCTTATGAAATAAAACAGTTTTATAGAAATATTTTTGTAACTTGACTAATTGAAATTTTAATGAACAACATTTTTGAATTGAATTGTGTGGATTATCTCAAAAGTTACAGAGTTACAAAAATAAATTTTGTTGTTTACACACTCTAAAATTGCTAATTGGACAAGTTTTGACTTATTTGGTTTTGCAAATATTTACGACTCAAATTTAATTGCTTTTTATTATGGTTAAATTCATGATAATTGATAATCATTTTTAATTGACTTGACTCAAACTTGACTTCAATCATAAAATAAAATTATTTAATTTAAAACTTTATTAATTGCATTAACTGGTATTTTTTCAATAAATGTAAACTTGAAACAATTTAAAAGTCAACTTGATTAAAAATATCAAGTTCACTTGACTTTATCATGAACATAATTTCATTTAAACTTTTATTTTTTGTCTACCATATTTTTTTACCAATGACATTTCTTTTAAATATAAATTATCCACAACGACTGACCATTTTGGATTAAAAAGAAATATTTTTTTCTCTTTACTTTTTCGGTATAAAAATTATTTATTCTTTTTATTCATGATAAGGGTACTACGTAGCCAAAAGTAAGCAAGTAAACCCTTTTTTTATGACTACATTGAAAAAGCAAAAAAAAATTGTTTCATTTTGAAATTTTTTTTGTAACATTCACAAAATACACATACATAGCAACAAGAAATGAAAATTGAAACTTTTGTGTATATTTTGGGATTATGCCTTTGGGTCATTTGTTGAACTCTAGAAAAAATGGTCATCTCATTAAAATTCTACACATTTTCCGAGCATTTTCACTCCTTTCGGGTGAACCCCAAATGAAAACCTTTCAGTGAGAGAGAGGAAAATATGGCTGACAAAATATTTTTTATTTTATTTTACTCAACAACTGAATGGTAGTAAAATTTTTCAACAAAGACCAACATCGAGAGGTTTCAATTTATGCTCTCAAGAAAAAAAAGAAAATAAGAATTGTATTAATGTAATGATTATCCTTTTAAATCTTTGCACAAATGAAAGTTCGGTTTGGAATATTTATGTATAACAATTGTTCGTATATGAAAAGGCCCACTAGAAAAATTCTTTGAGTATTTTTTTATAATAATGAGAAGTAGCAGATAAAGAATTCGAAAGTGGACAAAGGATAATTGAAAAAAATGAGAAAGAATTTTAAGCTGAAAATAATCACACAGAGAGAGGCAAAAGCAGCAACAGAAAAAAACCCGACATAAGAAGCCGTCCTTAAGTATGTTTTTCAAAATAATCTAATATCCCACCTACATTAAGGATTGTTTTCATTCTGTAATTTAGAATGTGGTACTTTGGTTCTTTAAAAGGCTTTAAAATTATCCCACTACATCTTCAAGCACTGATCTACTCTACTCTCTTTTTCTCTCTTGTAAAATGAAACAATAGAAAGAAATTTATCTTTATGAAGAAGCCACTTCTATCTTTTACTTTACACTTTTGTCGGCTTTATTTAAATTTTTCGGCATTTGAAATAATTTTTTTTTTTTGTAAATGAAAGAATAAAACTGTAGTAAAAGATACTTTGTTTGTCAGTAATCGATAGCATTCATTTCTCTTTTTCTTTTTAGAAGATAAAATGGAGAAATTTTTTTTTTGTTTGTAAAATAATTTTGTATTCAAAGAATGAACATCGATTGGTTTGAATTTAATTTAATTTTGAAATTATTACATGAATATTAAATTTATTCAAATGGTTTTTTCTTCAGAAAACAGTTAATTTCAAATAAATTTAAGTCAAATTTATTAATATTTTTTGATTAATTTTAAGTCTCACAATTAAAAATTTATCAAGTTTACTTGATAATTAAATTACTTGATTTAAACTTGAGATTTTCATGACGTAATAAGATCTTAATTTATGTTAAGGTTCAGCGTTTATTCAACAGTCAAATAAACCAATGCCATCAATTGTCAAGTTGTATTCAAGTTGATTTACTAAACGAAAAAATAACAAAACATCTCTCTCTAACTCATTCAAATTTTATTTTGTTCGAACGAAACTTTTGTAACTTTAAAATCATTGACTTACATATAACTTTACCATATTATCAACCAAACAAAATGAAATATAAACGACTTAGATAGATTTTCAATTAAATCAACTTGAATGAAACTTGAAAATTATCGGTGTTACTTGACTTGACTATCGACTTTCCCTATCATAAATTAAGTTTTTATTAAATCATGAAAATGTCAAGCCAAATTTCAAATGTCGAACCCAAATCTATGACAACTTCTTTTTTATTTAAAAATAATGTTGTGAAATTTAAATTTTACTTTAAATATTTAAAGTCTTCTGATATTTGATTTCATTTCAAAATAAATTTCTTAATTAAGTCAAGTAATAAAAATAAAGTCAATTTCGAAAAGATTTTGAGATTCTAAAAGGTTTTTAAAGATTTTTCCGTTTTCATCTTTTTATTTACTCTTGCTAATTCAAATTTAAATTTACATTCTCAAGCAAGATTGAAAATAAACCATTAAAATAAGTTCTAGCCTTGAATGTAATTTAACCAATTCTATTTATTTTCTGAGAAAAATAATTATTTAAAAACGTGCCAAAAATATTTCATTTTGTATTTTAAAATTTCTCTATTTCATGTAAAAAACCTGCCAAATACATCTCTGAATAATTTAAAGCGAGAGCAGTAGCAACACAAAAAATGGAAATTAAGGGAAAAAAGAATTTTCCTCCAACATTACACAAGGGGTGAAATAAAAACGAAGAGAGGAGGAAAAAGTTTTTAAGGCTTTTGACTGCTCGTCGAAGCAAGCCGAGAAGAAAAATGGGGGATTTTTTATGTGCTGCATGTATGTGCAAAGAGGGAAATTTTATGTTGTTATCTGCCATCAAAGAAGCACAACACACACAGGAAGAAATGAGTATTTGGCAGTAAAAGTTTTCTGCGCATGATTGGACATGTATAAAATGAAAACAAGAAAGAAGACAGAAAATTTGTGAATGGGGATCAAAATCTTTATGTTTATTTCGTCATCATCATCACTTTCATTTCTTTGTATTTGTGAACAGGTTTTATTTTTCTAAAAAACTCTCTTTTGTGCAAAATGAATTTTTAAAGTTTTTCAGAAAAGCACTTGAAATGAGTCAGCAGCAGCTGTAGTTAAACAAGAAGGATTTATAGAAAATTTTGCTTTAAAAGTGATAGCGAAATAACAAGGCCAAACTCTCTCTCTTTCTCGCTTTCTCATCATTCGGTCGCTTGCTTTTGCTCTCGACCTTATCCGAGACAGAGTGAATGCACACATAAAAAACATTCAGTTGAGGGTTGAAAGGAAATTAATTGACCGGATTTTAAAACTTTTTTTTTCAATGTTAAAGCTTTAAAAATTATTTAAAGAGTTGTAAACTTACACTTGGAATATTGTCACTATTGCATACACCATCTGATAGCAACCGATCACGAATTTCCCATGCAAAAATTGATGGACATTCTCTTTTATAATCAGCAATTTTATTGACGACATTTGCTGTTGCTACACGTGGTTTTGATCCACCTATCGCTCTAGGCTTTATTGAGCCAGTTTCATAATATCTAAATAAAAATTTAATAAAATTTAATGTGTGAAGTTTAAAAATATCAAATTTCTTATTTTACCTTCCTAATATTTTACTAACACATCCATTTGAGACCTGTAATATGCGAGAAATATCACAAGGTCGCGCTCCTGAATGGGCCAATTCTACAATCTTTTGTCTAGTTGAATCTGGCAGTGGTCGACCTGAATTGAATTTAATTTTTTGAAAAATTAAAAAATTTCATTGAAGTTTTTTATCAAAAGGATTTAACACTTGAATTATTTACTTAATTGGATTTAGAGATAATTGAAATTTAAAAGTTTCTAGTCAGAAAGTTTTTGAGATCGTTGCAAGAGATATAATATTATTTCATCAAAAGAACTTCAAATCAACATTTCGTATCATTTTAGTAAATAAATAACAAATATTTGCATAGCTACATTTGTCAAGTTTTCTTGATATTTTTAAAACTTGACTTGATATTTTAAGTCAACTTGAGTATTAACTTTCAACTTGATATTTAGAAAACTAGAAAATTTAATACAGCAATTGAAATTTGAACATTAAGACACAATAGGCAACTGCTTCTAATGTTTTTTGAACTAGTAATAGCCCCATATGCCAAAGATTTCATCCAATAGTATTTGAATAAATCGAATTCAATTGACTTTTTTAAAACTTTGATTAAAAGTCAAGTGTCAAATCTTTCAATTTATTTTAAAAAAATTTACCATTGACATAAACGCCTCCTAGCTGTAAGTTAAATAACAAATAATCAATAAATTTTTATTATTAAAGAATAAAATTTCATACCTGATTAATGCCACTATGGCCAGCCGATGAGCAGCCAAAGAGCGATGTTTGACCAATCGTTGCATGTTGATGCATTTTATCATGCATCGACGATGGTATGTCCCAGTATGAAAGAATATTGGAGGCAATTTTGAACTGTTTCTAAATAAATAGGGTTTTCTCTCAAATGAATTTTTGTGTATGTTTATTTATTGTTTTTAGAGTACTTTGAGGTTTCTATGTTGTTGTTGCTTCTTCTCTTCGATGTTTCTTTACTGTTGCATCACTAGTTATTATGACTACTTCTCGTCTGCAATTATATAGAAAAAGAAGAGAAAAATAAATAAAATAATCGATTTCATGACAATTACATAAGAAAAAAAAAGTCGATAGCATTCGTGCAATAAAAACCGGATTAAAGCATGTCGTTTATATAAAATTGTGTAATTTTCAACACACACACACAAGAAGGATTGATTATTAAAGTCACGTGTCTAAAAAAATTGCCAACCAGCGAGATGCTTTCTCATAAAAAATCCATTTATAATAGAAGCTGTCAAAGCAAAATCAGGAGGGGGTTCGTCCTTCCTGGTCCTTCACTGAACATCTCAATTGAGCGTTCAAATGTTAGTGAGAAAAATCCAATGAACTGGTATATGATGACGATGACGATGATATGCCACATTACCACTACACTGGTCTTCATTCAACCGTGCAATTCAAGCACGCGACATTCTTCAAAGAAGGAAAAAAATATTTTATTGTTTAACTATAGCAGTGCATTTGATGTTGATATAATGACTCTGAAGCAAACATTACTTCTTCAAATGAACGATTAATAACAACGTATGAAATTGCGTGCGGTTGGCAAATAAAAAGAGAAATTTTTCTCTCTTTATTTTTGGGGTCCTTTTTTTTGAAAAGGAAAACAACATCATTACATTGGCATCCGATTGTGTAACGGAGATAAAAGTTCTTTTATGTTTCTCTTATTTTTGCACAAATAGCAATAATAGACCGGATAATTTGGAAATATTTTTGCATGAGTAATTCACAAATGCATTTTTTTTTCTTCTTTTATTAGACAGCATCATTATTAGTTGTAAACAGAGATGATTTTTAATTGGAAAGAAATTTAATTGATTTTTACTTGTAAGTATTTGGTATTAGTGAAGTTTTTAATAAATTTGTTAAATTTAAGTCCTGTATTGTGCTAAATTTAAAAATATTCAGATTTAAATTGTCAATTTTGTTTTTAACTACTTTAAATTTTCCTAGAAGGTCCATCATCAATTTTATTAGTTTTAAAACTCAATATTTTTAATCTTCTTTTTTCGAAAGTTAAATAAAGTCTGGTAAATCTTTTTATGTGAATAAAAATTGTCCCTGTGACTAATTTTATTTCACAAAAATAAATTACAAAAAATCTCTGCAATCTCAAGTCAAAAATCTCGAGAGGAGATTTCTTAAAAACAAATTGCATTCTCCCTAAATTTTATACTTTCCCCTCTAGAGAAAAAAATCATTAAAATCAATTAAATTTTCTACAGCAACACAGTCAAGTGTAAATTACTTTTTATTTTCCCTACACTTAAATTTTAAAGTTATTCAGTGTAAAAATTGCATTTGATTTAGAATTGGAATTTCTAAAGATTTTGTACGGACGATAAAAAAAATTTTTTTGAGCTCTTCAACATCACAAGTGAGAAAAACGCAAATTTTTTGACTATTTCGTTGCAGTTAATAAAAAAGTTTTACATAGAGGAAGAAAAAATCGATTTGAAAGTGCGGAAATATCGTGTTCATGAACGATTGCCTTTTCCAACCCCTTTCACTCTCTTTGAAAGAGAAGGAAGAAGAACATAAGGGTTGATGATGAAATTCACCCTCATGCGCCTTCTATTCATTATGCAATTACGAGAATGTTGAACTGATTGGTGTTGCTATATTTTTTAATGACTCTGAAGTCTTACTTAATAGAGAAAACTTTTTCTTTTCAAGGTAAAAAATGTGTGCAATTATTATGCTTATAGTTATGATAATTAATTTAATGACATAAATTGATAAAAGTCTTAAAAATTTACCAAAGTTTTTATGTTCATTAAATTTCAATAAAAATATGTAAAATTGTAGTAGTTTTGAGAATTTTATTAAATGTGCATACTTTGCATATTTCTGTATCTTATTTAATTCTGTAATGACAAAACTCATCAAAGTTTTCAAAAAAAAATCTTCAAACTTTTGATTCATTAAAAATTTATTTTACTAAAATTGAATTTTTTAGAAAAATTATTCTTTTAATGAAATTCATAGTTTTCATGTATAAGTTAAAAAAACCTTTGAAAAGGTAAAAATCAAAAGAATCAAACAAGAAATCGTCAAAAAGATTCTTTAAAATTTCTTCGCTTCAACCTTGTAAAATTTTTCATATTCAAATATTTATTAGAGAGGCAGAAAATGAAGAAGCATAAAAATTTTATTTTTTCATGCTGTTTTGCATATTCACATTTATTTTATTTTTGTTATGCATAAATCAAGTTTAAAATGATGATAATGATGTAATGAAGGAAATAAAGTCATTAAAATTGAGGAACTTATTTTTTATTTACATCAGAATGTTTTAAATTCGGCAATAATAAAAATAAGACAATCAATTGAGTTTTTTCTGTGAATATTACTTTTTTTTTAAAAAGACATTGGTAATTTAACCTAACTTGACATTTTTACGTCTCTTGACTTTTGTATTTGTGTAGAAACATAAAAATTTTATTTTTTCTTTGACTTGATTTTATTACTTGATTCCATCACTTGACTTAAAAACTTGATACTTGACTTAAGATTTCGTACTTGATTTTCAAATTTATAGGGTATAATTCAGAAATATCACCGAATTTCACAAAAATCTTCAAATTAAAATCTTTGTTGATCATAACAGCAACAAAAAAATAAGAAAATTTAGGCAAAAAAGCTTTCTTCGAAAAACTAGTTTAAAAAATAAAAAATTGCAGGCAATAAAATAAGAATGATACTTTAGAAAAATGCGCCAAAAATATATTGAAGCTCACGCAAATTCATTAAAATCGAAAATGATCACAAAATATCAAAAATATTTAGAAACATGAAATTAATTAATCATAACATTTAATAAATATTCTCAGATATTTCAATCAACATTAAACATACAAACATTGTTTGTTTACTCACAATGAAGAGCTCTTTAGTATGAGTAGAAAAGATATATCATAAATTCAAAGCTAATGATATCAACATAAACATCAATATTCTCTCTCTCTCTCTGTTATGCTCATTAAAATGCAAATAAAGCAGAGGAATATTTAAATTTTTACAAATATTTGCTTACATTTTGCTAGGCAAAGTCATTGAATAAATTTTTCATAGACAGTAATTCTTACTCATGCTATTGTTGTGAGTCATGGATAGAAAAAAATTGTTAATGTAAATATTATTTCTATTTCAAGTGAAGTGTAAATTTTTTAAATTAAAAAATGGTGAAAATTTCTTTAATTTAATTAATAAAAATTTATCAAAAGAAGACCAAATTTTACTTTGCACGAATGATTTTCAAGAATTTCTTTGTCTTGTATCAGAAGACAATTTTTTTTGAAACTTCACATTGTCATCAAAAATTCCTATCATGCATTTTAAGAACACACTTCATGTCATGCTTCGGAAATGACAATGAAGTTAACTTAAATCTTTCCTGCATGTCATTTTAATAGTGAAAAGGAAGAATTTATGCAATCATCATAATTTGATTAATATTATAAGAGAGAAGAAGTAATGCTGTTAACATCATTGTGCACATGTCCTTAGTCTTTGCCCCTTGAGATGCTTATCAAATAATGAAATTTCCTTTCTGTGAAAATGGTCATAAATATCTATGCATGTGGAATAATAAATAAACACAGGCAAAATTAATGGATGTTGTTATTGCTGCTTCTGCTGCTGTTTTTGTTTTGTTGTCATCATACATGTTTTTGTTAAAATTTCTACTGAATAGAAGAAGGAAGGTAATTTTCTTATTTTATGTTTTGTTTATTTATTTATGTAAGAAATCTTGTTTGCTTGAATTTCTAGCTATTTGAAATTTTCTATAAAATATTGAAATTTTGAACGACGCTATGAATATAATTTTGTCGAAATCATAATGAATTTTTATTTAAAATTGCTGAAAATATTGAGAACTTTGTTTTAATTTGATTTTTTAATTTTATCAAAAATAATTTTTACCTTTTTATCAAATTGCTCTAAACTTAATTTTTGACTTTGTAAAAAATTTCTGTTTTATAAACTTGGATCAATAAAATTCAAAAATCAAAAAAGGAAATTCTAAAGTGAGAAACAGACAACACTTTATAGATTGAGTGTAGACAGCATGAGCATGTATGGAATTAATGTTATTGAAAAGAAATTCAAGCTAGCGGAAAATGCGATTTTCTTATAAATTCTTTGAAAGATTTTCTCTGTATGTACACAAAATAAAAAAGAATCATCAATGACAGACACATACAAAATAAATGCTGACAGATTTCCATCAAAATAGCTTTTTAAGATATCTGACATATTCGAAGACATCAAGAATGATTGTTTGTGATTATCATAATCGTTTCGCATGTGATTAAAAAAATTTCTAAAAAAATATTTAGGTCAAATTTTTCAAGGACTTAAAAATTTTATGCAGACAATTTTTTTTTCAAGATTGTTTTTTAATCCTTTAAAATCTTTTTATTGTTCTGTTTCAAATTATGAAGTGCACTAAGTCTAACCCAAAAAACTAAGTGAAAAATCTTTACAAATTGCATAATCCTTTTCTTTCAAATTTGTATTTCATAATTCCCACAGGGACAAAATCTTTTTTCTCTTTCATGAACCCACAATACAAACAATTTGAAGATACTTTGGCAAATGGCAAATAAAAATTCCCTAGAGGCTTTCATGCTGCATGACACACGTTTTGTCCTCATAAACATGGATTTATTGCACCTCAAAAAATAGTAATGATGTCTCCATTAACTCTTTACTACTGCATGCGTTAGTTTCTTCAATTATTGAAATAAATGACATGAAAATTTAACGAGTTGGGAAATAAAATTTATGGCTAAACTAGAAATGTGAAAGAAGCATTGTATTTTTCTCCTATCATAACGCGACTTCATTGTTTGACTCAACTTCATTTATGCACTTGAAATCCAATTTTCCATACATTTTTTTATCCACTTGAAAGAAGTGCTTTAAAACACTTGAAAGAAGAGAGAAAAATCCGTAAAATATGAATTTGAGTTGTGAGTTGAGTGGAAAAACGATGATTGCAAAAGCTTAATTAAGTGGTAGATTTTCAATTTGCATCATGCTGGGTAAATATTTTCTGATCCAATTTATGATTTTTTTTATTCTTACATATTGATTGTTTATTTTAAAAGAGATTTGAAGAGACGGATTTTACATTTTGATTTACATCGTATTTTACAAAATAGTGTTGACTGTTTGGCATTTATTTATTAGTTTAATTTTGGAACTTTTATGAAATTCTTTTTTTTTTTCTTAATAAAACAAAATGAATGAAGTAAAAATGTCAAGTGTTACAATCAAGTAATATAAATCAAGTTATGGAGTCAAGTAAAATATTGAGTCATGCAATTCAGTCATTTTTCAACAAATTTTAAGATTCAATAAAATATTTAAAACTATATAAAATCAAGTAACAATTCAAGTCAAGTTGCAATATGTCAAGTTGTGATCAAGTCAAGTAATATTTATATTTAAGTCAAGTCAATACGTTATAGACACAAAAATGACAGTAAATTTGTTTTATTTCTATAGATATGAAGATGAAAAAATAAAAGCAAACTATTCAACTCATTCAACAATAAAAAATAAATTTAATTTGATTTCATTAAATTTAAATGAATAAACTAAAAAATAAATCCAGACAATATTCAATATAAATAAATATAAATGCTTTGAGCATTTTTTATCATTGATGACAAAATCAGCAGCGACAGCAGTAAAAAACTTTTTTTTTGTTTTTGAAAAGCAGTGATTGATTGCTCATTGAGAATGAAAAAATCGATATTTTTTTCTCTCTTTCATTCTGTGTTCTTTAATTTGTGTCTATTTGGGAAAAGTGATTGAATGAATAATTATTGAATACTGACGAAGTGTTTGATAATGAAGGTGCAACAATGAAATTAAAAATTTACCGGTTCAGTGATAATTTGACTCAATTTTCAATATAAATCCAATCGCGTGTTTCTTTGATAGATGAAATTCAATTACTTCCATTTCGGTGTTATTTTGTATCACAATTAATGTTCTTAGAATTGAAATTGATATCGATATTCACACTTTTCTATTTTATATACATTTGTCAGGCTTTTTTTTACATTGTGCGGCAACTTTTTTGATTTGATTATTGTAATTTATTTTAATTTCGACGACTTCTAGGTATTAAGTAGGATAAATACAGAACAAAAGGTGTCAATTTGATATTGTTGGTTTTTAAGTAGGAATTATTGACGACACGAGTATGGAATTTGAGATTTTATTGGTTAATTACTACAAATCTTTATTATACAAACACGAATATTCTTAAGGATTTAATATCTAAATACTTCTTTAATTTAATTTATTTTTTGTCAAATAAATATTGATTTCAATGCTTTTTGTTTGATATCAGTATATGAGGTTAATTAAGACACAAGCTTCTATTAAATTTCATATTACTTTGTTTGTCTTAAATTTCACAATAGTGACTTTTCTTAAGATCATTCACTTTACAGTGAAATCAAGTTTACTTGACGTTAAAAAACTTGATATTCTGATAACTTGACTTGTGTGTTTACTTGATTAAAACTTGACTCTTACTTGACTATTTTAATAGTAAAAATTTCATCAGTTTTAATATAATTTAAACTATTTTGAAATGTCATTCTTAATTGAAATTTTAATATTGAGTTCAACAATTTAAAAAAATGAAAATTTTTAAAATACAAAAGCTTTATATAATGCATTCCAAAATTACCAGAATAAACAAAATTAAAATCATTCAAATTTTTATCCCTTGAATTTTCATTATTAATTTTAAAAAATGACACAACAAATGTGTTTATTGGAGCAAACAAAAAAATGAATAGAAAAGATAAAGAAAGCAAAATAGTTTACAACTATTTCTTTCAATTCTTACTTTTGTTCTTCTTCTTTGCTTTTAATTCAATTTTTTGATGAATGAGTTTTTTTTGTTATTATGAAATTAATTGACATTTTTTGAAGTGACATCAATTTGACTTTTTTTATTATGAACGACCACCAAAATAAACTCAAAATATTTTTTTTATGGTAACAAAAATCTTCAAGTAGCAAATAAAAATAAATTTTATGTTCATGTGTGGTACCTGAAGTGACCCTCATTTCAATTTCATCTGTTTGTTGCTTCTTATGTCAAATTTTAATAAAGAATTTTTATTTATACAACATTTTTTTTTTTGAGATCTGTCAAGAAATCTTTCAATTTTCCTCATCATAAGTTTCACATAAAAAGGAATTTCAGCTTCATCATAAGCGAATAGAGAAGATATGAAGAATGTCATAAGCACAGTATGACGCATGCCTACTGTAAAAAGAGTCTGCTGCTCTTCATTCCGATCCATCAAAGCCATTAACTCATTTTACAGCTCGCATTTTACGGTGGCATAACCTTTTTTTAAAAAAAGATTTGATTCTGCTGTTATTATTGCATATTTCTCAGCATGTCTTAGTAATCTGTTACATTCTGCAGGGCGCCAATCTTAAAGAAAGATGATAACCCATGATGTAGACATGGCACATCATTACTGTCAAAATTTTTCTTCTCTCTTTCTCTCTCTTTCTTCTGAAATTCTTTTTTTATGCGGTTAACCCTAAAAAATATTTATAAAAACACTAAAAGACCACTTCGCAAAAAATGGAATTTTTTTAGATACAGGATTTAAAAAACATTACTTTTTTCAATAAGGATTAAATTGTACATATACAAAAAAAGCCCTTATCCTTGGGAATTATTATGAAGAACATCTGTACTCAACTGAAAATATTCTCGTATCTATTTCAAAAAAATTAAATACTTATTAAATAATTTTTTTTTCAAAGGTATTTGTGCCTACTCAATTGTGTATGTATTTGTGCACTTCAAAATAATTCTTCACCCCAATTGTTACAATACAACTAGTGAGAATAAGCATTCATCTTAGGCTTATGAATTCATAAGAAAATGCATTTTAATCTTGTCCTTGTTAAGATGAAACCACTTCAGTCTTAAAAATGTATTTCAGGTCAATGAGAAAGAGGATCAATATCAAAAGATGTTAATAATTTTCTGGTTTTATAATTTGTCAGACTTTCAAAAAAAAAAAAAACATTTTTGACAAATCATGAAGAAAATTGATTTGCTTTGTATGTGGTCACAATATTTTTACATTTATGTCTGGCATTTTTTGACAAAGGATGAAATTTTAGATTTTTTCAAATTGATATTTTTTAGACAATAATATTTCAATTAATATGAGCAATAAGTTTCAATTCCAAACAATTCTGTATCATTTTAAAATTTTGTAATTGACTTGACTTTTATGTCACTTGACATATTTTACTTGACTTGACATTTTATTTTATATCACTTGACTTTTAGGTTGCCTTGATATTTTTACTTGACTTGATTCTTTACTTGATTTATAATTTCATGGTCATTAACAACATAACTACAATCATTGCCTAATGAGCCATTTTGACGAAAATTTAATTCAATTGACCATTAACAATTAATTGATGTTTTCATAATCACCAAAGATTGTGTTAAATTGAAACACGAATAAAAAAGTGTGTATTTGTATCTTAATTAAATATCAATGCATGCGTGCGTGTAGAAGAAGAAATTGTTTTAAATTCTTTCTTCTTTTATTTGATTGAAGCTATTTAATAAAAACATTTCAAAACAAGGCAGTCAGTCGAGTTGCGAGGTCTAATCGTTTCATTCAAGAGATTATTAGAAGGCAATATTCAAACGAGTTCTTAAAATTCTCCTCTCGTGAATGAATTTTGTTTGTTTTTTTTTTTCTCTCGATTGAAAGAAGAAAATAAAAATATGGAGCAGCACGCGGGAGGAGATTTCAAATTGAATTTTAGCGTCGGCTTACATCAAATGCCACTTAGCGTCTTAAACAAGTGATATTCTATACTTTTTTAGTTTTAAAGAAGAGAAGAATTCTTTTTACTCATATGTATAAAAATATCATGTTTAAAGACTTAATTTAAGCAGATTCGAAGATAAATTATGATGGATGAAATGTATCTGAAATGTTGATTTGTTATCACATTCTTTCGATCTTTTTCTTTCTTTTCTCTTCTTCTTCATCACCAGTCGTCTCGTTTTTTTATTATTGACATTACAGAATTTAAGAATATTCATAATATTTTTGCAAAAAAAAAAGTTTTTACTGTGTACCTGCAGACGGTTAAAGATTTTTATCATTTAACAGAGTCAGTTATGAAATATTGAAAGTTGTGTTTCAAGGTTGAAAGATAAAAATTTTTCTTATAATAAAAGTTTAAAGTTAGTGTTAAATTTATTGAAAAATGTCGATCGGATTTAATTTTTTAATCTTTTAAATTTTTTTAAATTGAATTTTAGAACAATTTTAGTACAGAATAATTAAAATTTTCCTTAAAAAAACAAATAATTTTCTTCATTACACGATCAGAACTTCTATCAATTACAAACAAAAAAAGAATAAATTTCTCATTACATCTAATTACCCCTTAAATAAGAATTTTTATCTCATATAAATACACACACTTGCATGTTCAAGAGAGAGAAAAAATAAACGCAAATCATGTCGTGTCAAATGCATTTCGTCATGCTATAATTCACTATCGTATGTCAATATTAGTTCTATCTGAGTGATTTCTAAAATAAATTTTCTAAATTTTCATACGCGTGGGATTTTTTTCTTTCTTTCTTTCTGCAAAATGTCACACACAAAATTGACAGCAAGCAAAGAATTTATTTTTTTGCATGCATGATTGAAGTGGCCAGTGAGATTGTCAATTAGTCTTTTTATGGTTTGATTGTTTGATTTAAAATGAACTAATGATTGATATCGAGGTGCGCGATCAATTATAAATTGCTAAGATTGAATAACTTTTTGTGCTCTCTGTTCACCCTCCCTTATATCATTAATACTACTCGACAGTTCACATTACACACATAACTTAAACATCGGCACGCGGACACAATAGAACAGAAATTTTACTGCCTGCTAGTTACATACAAATAATATCAATATAATTAAACGTATTTTTACTGCTGTGATTTCTTACAATTACAACATTCTCTCTATCGACTGCAGTGAATGCAGACTTTAATTTGATTTGATAAATTTATTTTTATGTTTTTTAATAATGGAATCAGTGAAGTGAAAAAGTGTGCAGAAGTCATTTTCATTGCTTGGGTTTAAAATTGTTTATGGGGAGAAATTTTTTTCCTTTTTGGAAATTGCATGATTGTGGAATGAGAAGATTTTGTTGGTAGTTTTCTATTCAAGTAAAAAAAAGATGTTATTTTACTCGACTGTATTTTGCTTGAATATTTAGAAAGACAATTTTATTACATGATAAAGTTAAGTCAAGTAATATAAAAGTTCATATCAAGTTACATTAAAGTCAATTAAAAAAATTCCTTTATTTTACTTGACTTTTTTAAGACATGTTTTTTAACTTGACTTGAATTTTTTAACATTTGACTTTCTCAATGGCGATTTTAAAATCTCAAAATTATTTTTAAAAAATATAAAGACACTAAAAATCAGAAATTTAAAATTTTCAGTTAAATTATAATCCAAATTATTATCAACATTTAGTGCAAATCCTGCTTTATCATCAACTTCTTTCTCTTTCATTCCAAAAAAATTTCCTTTAAACTAAAATAATCTTCTTTAATGTCAATAAACTTTTTTTCCTATTTTTTGCAGCACAGAAAATTTTCAAACTTAAACAAGAATGATAATGATGATGATGATGCTCCGAAAAAAACTTTTTGCTTTACTCTCACTTTTTCTTCTTCTTTCGTCTTGTTTAAACTTGAAGAAATGCTGAATAATTTTATTTTTTTTCCTTTCACTTTCATGATATCTAAAAAATATTGATTTTAAAGTGAAACATTTCAGTTAAGAGAGGATTAAAGAGGGCTTTTTAAGAAAGAATAAAACACAGTTTGAATGTTTCATGCTCTATATAAAATTGATTTATTCGGGCATCAACAAATGCATGTAGACATTACATTAGTTCAAGGATTAATAGTGGGATTTTCATTATGACAAATATATTCATTGATGGGTGAAAATGGCATATGCGTGTTTGTTTGTCGACGTCGGCATGATTCCCTTTCTATCGATTTTTTCTCTCATTGAGCCCGCATTATGCTCATCATCGTCATCACATTTTAGTCTCGTAGGTTATGATTTTTAAAGAGAGAAAAATTCATTCGAGAATTGACCTAAACTTTTACATGCACCCTTTTTTCCATCTCTTCCGCTTTTGTGCTTTTTTCCTCTCTTTCGTTTTTGGCTCAACTGGCAAGCAATCGATCATATTTTATTTTTCTCTTTCTCATATAAAAAACATTTTCATACTTCATGTACTGGAAAACTTTACCGACTTTCTTTAATTTATTATTCATGTAAAAAAAACTTTATTTACAGATATAAAAAGTTACGATTTTTTAGCACAAGTTTCTATCAATTTAATTGGAAAGGTACCAATTTTTTTAATTTTGTCTTACGATGACATTTGCATTAGCTTTTAATTTAAATTTTTGCATTTAAAATTTTTTAAAATAATAAAAAATACCAAATGAAATTCTTTTTTATTAGACTTTCATCAATTGATATTAACTTGACATTAATTTTATACTTGGTTGATAGAGTTAAACGAAATGAGCTTAAAATTTTTATCAATCAAGTATAAAATCTAAGTCAAGTTAGATATCAAGTGATTAAAATCAAGTAGTAAAAGTCTAATCAAGTAAAAAATTAAATCATAGAAAACAACTCAAGTTACAAAAATTAAGTCAAGTGCAGTTAAATCAAGTTATAAAAGACAAGTCAAGTTAAAAATATTTCATCCAAAATCAATATTATTATTAATTGATTAAAATCTAGACAAATTTAGATTGTTCTAATTTTACACAAAAAAATCTTTATTAAGTTGAAAAGAATTTAAAGCAAAATAAAGTTGTAAGCAAATACTTTTGATAAATCATTTATACTCAAGGTGAAAAGTTGAATGAGTGAGAAATATATTCTTATTAAGAAAAGAGAAAGAATTAATTATAATATGTCATGTACAAAGACAAATGACATGAATGAGAGTGATCGTTGACGGATTTATTTAAAAAATATTTTTTTTTTTCATTTGAGACTTATTAAATCAAGTCGAATTATCTACAATTTCTTGGAAGTGTTTTAAAGAAATGATGAAATTTGAGAGTTTGAATAAAAAAATGTGATGACTTAAGTGACAATTTTATTTCAATAGCAGCAGCAGCAGCAGCTTCATATCATTTCGTAAGACTTGCATAATATAAGCATCATTATCTCTAATTAAAAAATGAATTCTATTTTAGCTAAAGAAAAAAGATAATTATATCACTTTTTCAACAACCGACATTTCTATAGCTCATACTAGTTGGATGAATGTATAAAAAGGTACATTAGTTCTCTTACCATTATCATGCTATTATGACTTTCATTTCATCTTTTTTTTTCATAATATGATGAACATTTTCAATATAATGAAAAGCACTTTGGCAAATGAAAAAAATGCTTTTCTCCATTAAGATATGAAGTAGCAAGCAGAACCTATTTATTAGGCGAGTGGAGAGCAGTAGATATGAAAATGGAAGTCATGCATAAAGAGTTGGAAATTGTGAAAAAGGCATAAAAGGTTGTTTCTTTATTCTGTATTTTTTTTTATTAAAATGAATAGAAAATGAAATGAGAATTATGAAGCATATTTTCATTTGAATTGATGCACATTCAGTAAAATTAAAAAATTATAATGAGTTACTTTACATATTTATATGAATTAAGAGTGTTTTTTTAAATTTAGACATTTTAATAAATCAACAGTTTCTAAAATTCTTAGGAAATCAAATTAACTCAGAAATATTGAAAGTTAAAAAATGACGAACAAACTGAATTCTTTTTCTATTATAAAAATTAATCAACAAAAATAACTAAGGTCTGAAATCGTTCAACGAGTTACTAAAAATCAATTAAATTTACTTAATTTTTACTTGACAAATTTAAATCGAGTAAATAAGTTCAAAAAATTTCAAGTCTATTTAATCAAGTAAAATTTGTCAAGTAAAAATCATGTAAATGTACTTGATTTTTAGTTACTTGTAACTAAAATTTAAAACTGTTTCAGACTCTGCAAATAACTAAGAAAAATCTTCTTTTGAAAGCAAAAAAAGTTCCTTCACCTTGATTTTTCCCCTTTTAAGTATTTCATTCAAATTCTTGTGGCAATTGTAGGAATTTTAAATTTTCAGCTTTTATTTTATATTCCACATTCTCAACAAGTGATGAAGTTAATTCCGAGAATTTCTTACTCACTTCACATTCCATTCATTGGTTGTTTATGAAACAAGTTTTAAAAGAGTGTTGTGAATTTTGAAAATGAGTTTTATTTAATATTTTTGCTGTAAAAAGAAGATTTTTTATTGATGGTCATTTATTTGATTTTTAATTTAGTGACAATAGAAAATTAAAACTGATTTTGTTACAAGATTTGGAAATTACAAATTTCTTGAGAATTCTTTGGATAATTTTTGGCTTTTTCGATTGGAAAAATATGGAAAGTTTGTTTTATCTCTTAAATCAGTAAGAGGAAAGAATTTTTAAAAATTCTTTGGAATATTTTGAAGTGATTGTAACTTTTATAAATTTTGATAACTTTTCTAAATGATTATCATTTTCTTCCTTTAGTTATTTCAATTTCACTACAAATTTGACAAAAATTTCAACAGATTAAAACCCAACATTTGTTTTGCCAATTTATCTAACAAGATGATCATTACTGACTGCTCTTCAATATCTATTAATTGATAAGAATCTTCATTTCCATTATTTTCAATTACGCAATAGAAAAAAGTCACATAAGCATAGAACGAGGGATACGAGGCACCCTCAACAGTTGACCTTTTTCATTTCAACTTATTTATCAAAATGCGCATAGCGAAAAAAGCAAAAGAGAATCTGAACAATTGAAATATATTTTATGGTTAAGTGAATTTTTCAGCGTGTATGGCTTTGAAAAACAACATTTTTTAATGACTTCAAAAATTTGATTGTAAAGAACTTTTTAATTTGCTAAATGTACTTCCATTTTACCTTTTTTAGTCAGTAGAAAAGAGAATAAAAAAAGTTTTTTCCTTTTGCATATGAAACGCTTTTGACATTTTTTCTCTCTCAGTAACTTTGTGTCCTTTTTCTCTTTGATCTCTTTTGTGTTTGCATTTTTCTCTCTATTTCCGCTTAACGAGAGATGAAATGCACGAAATGAAATCAAAATATAAAAAGCAAAATCATGTTTTACATGATTCACGTTAATGAAAATCTCTCTCTGACTGTCTGCCGCTCTGATAGTTTTGACTCGCTTTCAACGAAACTTTTTTTTACAGAAACTCTCTTTGAAATAATAAAGAAATTGCCTTTATTTCCTTCACAACTTGTTGTTTTGAATTATGAAAATTAGGTAAAATCAAGGCGAAGACATTCTAAATAATCGGCGAAATATTGCCGCCATTAAATAGAGTATCTTCACATTGGAGAAAACAATGTTAAGACCTTTAAAATTTAATTAACTTGAATTTATTAATAAATACAAATGAAATTTAAGTCAAGCTATAACAATCAACTTGACTTCAAAAATTTCTAAAAAATGCATAAAATTGTAAGTGTAATATGTTGGATATTTTTGTGTCCAATACAAAAGTTTGAACGTTCAAAAAATTTTTAAACTCAAGAATTTGAACATTATATTTTTAGTAAGTCAAGTAAAACTCAAGTAAAGTTGAGATCAAGTTGTATACAAGTATAAAAGTCAAGTTGAAAGTTCAATTTTATTTTAACAATTAAGCAAATAATTTCTGTTAATTAAATTTCTGATGTAGGTATAAAGATCATGAATAAAGAGCTTATTTTCTATTCTTGTTTAAAATTTCAATCAATATAAAAACAAAGTTTATTTAAAATTGCAAACTTTCTTTATTTTTCAATATCTGTAAACAAACACAAAAAATGGAAATAAGATATGGAAATCTAACAGAAGCAACAAAATGTTTGTGTGTTTTTAGATTAAATTTCTCACTTGTTCTGCTTTTGCATGTTGATTGTAATATTTCACTTCAATGATCAATTTTATTACTATTGATTGTTGAAATAAAAAAAAGATTCAGAGCTCAGTATTTCATTTGAACGTTAGCAAAATGATTGTCGTATCAAAATTTCTGATATTTGTACGTAATATTTAAAATATTTTAATTACATGCAAGAAATTTTTTGAACTTAAAAATCAAGTTAAATATGGAAACTTTTTTAAAACATTGACATTTTAGTACAGCAATTTTTTTCGCTACCTTCAAAATGGCAAACAAAAATATTTTTTTCGAAAACACCTTCAAATTAATAGAAATATAAAATATTTCTTCTTGTCACAAAACTCATAAAATTATCAAAAATTAATTTGTTCAAATCACAATAACAAAAATATTATACGAGGCAATTAGTGTCATAATTAATAACAATTCAATTATTTTATCTATTTTATCATCATTTCATAAAACATTTTTGTCTATTAATATCACAATGATTTAAAGAGTAACGAAAATGAAAATAAAATTGATTAATTCATTTCTGTCTCTTATTGTGTGTTACAAATTGACAATCTGAGTTGAAATTGATCAAATCACAACATGTTCAACCTACACAACAAACAAAATGGAAAGAATGAGAATTGTAGTCAATGAAATGAAATTTATTATATTTTTGAATTACATAATTTTTATTTATAAAACATCATTCATCATTTTCAGAAAAAATTTATTATGTCAACAGAAAATGTGATTAAGATAAAAGTGTTTGAACTTGCTATGATATCTTTATTTAAATCATGTAACTCAATTGACAGTCTTAAGTCATGGTCAAAACAATCAGTCATCATCATTCGCATTTTTATAGGAAGAATTTTTACATTTTTATTTTGCATGACAAGTGTCGTTGAAAAGAAATGTTTTTGCATGCAGCAACATCAATCATATTGGCTAATTAAAATTGCAATTTTTATTTTTGCTTCATTGATTTGAATCAATAAATTGAATTCAAGTTTTATTTTTGCAGATATAAAAATAATAAAATGAAATACTTGACTGGTATAAGCATAGTGACTTGACTTTCAACTTGACATATAAAAAAATATTTTGTAGTTCATTAAAATTTTTTTTAATTTTTAATATTTTAATTTTAATTTCTTATATTGATGAAAGACTAAATTTTATATTTATTTTTTATGATAATTTGTCATACAAAATCTTCTATTAAACAACATTTGCTCTCTTGAAATTTTCCCGCTCTTGTTCATTACAAAAAAACTGTTAAACTGTAACAAAAAAGTTGAGAATTTTTTCCATCACAAATACAAAATGCTGAAAGGTTTGAATTATAACAATTGAATAATAATGTGAATACGAATAATGAAAAACGTTTAAAGCACAATAGATGAATTTTTTTTTTTCGTCTGTTTCATTTTTATTTTTTGAATAGACAAGATAGCAGAAAATATGAAAGAGATTCAATCCATGCCAGTTGATTGGTACGAGGAAAAAGTTTTTTTTTTTAATCTCCTCATGGCTTGTTTAACGCACACTGACACATGAATGAATGTACATGGATAGAAATAATAAGTTATTTTGTATATAATAAAGCAATTATGTAATTTGATAGTTGCAGAGAATAGAAAATATTTAGAGGGGCACATTTCATGGTTGCAAGCTTGTGTGTTACCGCAGAAAAATTCTATTGTGCAAATAAGCACATTTTATATACAAACAATGAGAAATAAAATTAATAGAATTTTCTTTGTATCTATTTTTAATTTTGAAAGCAGATGATGTAGGGAAGAATGTTGATTGAAAGTTTTTGGGTTTAAAAATTGCATAAAATTTTAAAATTATTAAAGTGTAAACAAATTTTATTTTTTTAGAATTTTATAATTTTGATAAAATTATGAAAAAATTAAACTGAGCTCTTTTTTACAAAATTAGCGATTTATTTGTGTTTTTGGCTAAAAACAACTTTTTTCTATACAAAAACAAATTCATAAAATTTAATTGAGAATCAAAAAATTTTATTTCTATTTAGGGTTCGGCACTTGCATATATACTTGACTTATTTGCATAGTGACTTGACTATATCCATGCAAGTTGACCTTTACAAAAATGTCTCTAATTCATTCAGAATAATCATTTATTTCGTTAAAATTTTGCAGAATTTACGAACTATTAACTTTCATACAGTTTTACAAAGTTTTGTAGAAAATAAATAAAAATTTAAATGAATTAAAAATATTTTTTTGCATGTCAACTTTGCATGTATATAGTCAAGTCACTATGCAAAGTAGCAGTCATGTACCAAAACTTTATATTTCACGAAAATGCACAAATATTTACTCACCATTAAATTTTAAATTTTCACTAAATTTTCTTTCAAAAATCCATTGCTTTCATTAATGTTTTCATTCACTTGCTTAATCACTCAAGTCTTTTACAACTGTCAATTTTTTTATTTATAATTTTTTTTTACTTTTAAAAAATTTTTATATTTCTTAAGCCGACGGGAATTTTTTATTTTTTTCGCGATGTTTCTCTAAAAAATTAAAATTTTTACTTAAAATGTTTGATGAGAGAAAAAGAGAAAATTTTATGCCAGTCACAAACGCGCACTGTAAAATAAATTGATCTCATTCAATCAATTTTTAATTCACTTTTCCTTTCACCTTTCTTGGATCTGTGTTGAAATTCTAATAAATGCGTAAAATTCCTCAAGAGTTGATCCAAGTCATAAAGAATTCTTGTGTGTCTGTAAAAAAGGTTTTTTTCTTTAATTTGGTGAGAAACGCACAGAAAAGTTCACCACAACACTGAATTTCGACATTACGTGAAATGTCTTTACTTTTTTACTTCTTTTTTTTCTCATTCTATTTCAAATGTATTGACAGGAAAAAAAGTTTCCCTTCAGTCTTATTTCTTTTACCATTTGCTGTTTGAGTTCTTTCATTTCCCATGGATAGAGACAGTAAACGAGTAAATATGAATGTGTTATGTGAGGAAGAAGGAAGAAGTCAAAATTCCATGAATAAAAGTGAGAGAGAATTTCATTTGCAAATACACATGCAAACAGTATTGTGGTAAGTGGTTGATTCTCATATCTTTATGTGTTGCACACACAATGAAAATAGAGAGAAGCATTAAGGAGAATTTTTGACTCATCGAGAGAAGCTTTATCGGCAAAAAAGTCGACATATGAGGCTATAAACTATCACCATCAGCTTGCCTTTGCTTTACTTGTTTATTGTTGATGCATACAGAAATTTTTTAATTTTTTTTTAAACAGGATGCGGGAAATTATGAAATCAACAGATTGGGAATGATTTTTTTTAAATTTATGGAATATTCAAGGGAGGAAGAAATTTAATTATATTTGAATTTTTGAATTTGTGAAAATTAAAAATACTTAAGATAGTTGAAATAAAAAATAATTGTCGAGGTTCAATTTACAACTACTCTGATTTGTCTAGTTTAATTATATTTAAATTTGTAAGATAAAAACAAAATTTGTTCAATTAAATCAAAAATTGTAAAAGGAAATTGTGAATATTGTTAAAAAAATTTCCTAAATTTTGCGTAAAAACTTCTCATAATTCTGTCCTAAAGATTTAAAATTTTGTAAAATTATTCATAAACTCTTCTAAATTCCAATTCATTTAAAACTTAAAAAAAGATGAACAACATAAAAACTATACACGATAGTTCGGAAAAAGCCACACTTTCACTGTCGATGGATATATAAAAAGTAGCGGTCGTGGTCGTGCATTGCTAATGTGATTTTATTACAAAAAAAGTTGTACCATGTTATTGTTCTCTCTTCTCTTCTGTTTGTCTTTGTTTTAGCAAAATTTACAATGGAACTTTTACATTGTACGGCATACAAGTAAAAAGTTTTTTTCAATTTACCCACACATGTTGTGATAAAGTTTTATCTGCGAGTAAAAATATTTCTAATTATCCCGGTTTTGCAAACTTTTTTTTATTCCGTTCATGAATGTTAAAATGTATAATATAAATAAGTTTGGATATCTTTCCGCTTCCCAATTTCAAAATGATTTTTGCAAACAGTCCGCCTACCCCAAACAACAAAACCCTCACCACATGTGTTATAGTAGGTGGCATTGTATTTAATTTCATGGAGATCCAATGAATTAGGTGGGGGTTTAATATTTTATCATTACCCTAATAACCCGAACACGCCCATGCCGTTTTTTGGTTGGCCATTAAATTTTCCCATCTCTTACTACTTATAGTGGTACCCCTATTTTGTTTATGTGAG
>CM031381.1:686541-712901 GCA_018290095.1 Polypedilum vanderplanki | reverse complement strand
GTAAAAAGAGTCTGCTGCTCTTCATTCCGATCCATCCAAAGCATTACTCACTATTACAGCTCGATTTTCGGTCGGCATAAACTTTTTAAATAAAAGATTGATTCTGCTGTTATTAATTGCATATTCTCAGCATGTAGTAACTGTTACATTCTGCAGGCGCCAATCTTAAGAAAGATGAAACCCGAGTGATGTAGACATGGCACATCATTGACTGTCAAAATTTTTCTTCTCTCGTTTCTCCTCTCTCTTCTGAAATTTCTTTTTTTATGCGGTTAACCTAAAGAAATATTATAAAAACACTAAGAAGACCACTTCCGCAAAAATGGATTTTTCTTAGATACAGGAGTTAAACACTTACTTTTTTCAATAAGGAATTAAAAATTGTACATATACAAAAAAGCCCTTTCCTTGGGAATTATTATGAAGAAACATCTGTAGCCTCAACTGAAAATATCTCGTATCTATTGTCAAAAAAATTAATATACTTATTAAAATTAAGTTTTTTTTCAAAGGTATTTGTGGCCTACTTCAATTGTGTATGATATGTGCACTCAAAATAAACCTTCACCCATTGTATACATACAACTAGTGTAGAATAAGCATTCATCTTTTAGGCTTATGAATTCATAAGAAAAATGGCATTTTAATCTGTCCTTGTTAAGATGAACCACTTCAGTCTTAAAAATGTATTCCAGGTACAATGAGAAAAGAAGGATCAAATAATAAGGATGTTAATAATTTTCTGGTTTTAAGATTTGTCAGGACCTTTCAAAAAAAAAAAAAAACAAATTTTGAACAAATCATGAAGAAAATTGATTTGACTTTGATATGTGGTCACAATTATTTTACATTTATGTCTGGCAACACTTTTTTTGACAAAGGATGAATTATTTAGAGTTTGTATTAAAATGATATTTTTTAGTACAATAATATTTCATTAAATATTGAGCAATAAAGTTTCAATCCAAAACAATTCTGTATCATTTAAAATTTTGTAATTGAACTTATGAGCTTTATTCACTTGACTAGCGTTCGTACCACTTGCACGTCGACGTTCAAGTGTCGACGTCGATAATTGTCAAGTAGCAATTCAAGTTGATTTACGTCAAAATGTCTCTATTTCGCTTGAGAGAATTTTTTAATTTTATTCAAATACTAGTTAGTTAAGATTAAAAAACCATTTGATTTTTAATGGGATTTGCCAATTTGAACCAAATTAAAATTCATCTTCAACGAATTAGAAGGACATTTTTGAGTAAATCAATTTGAATTGGCTAACTTGACAATTTGCCGACGTCGACATTTGACTTGTCCCACGGCAAGTGCCGAACCATACACTTGACATATTTTACTTTACTCGACAAAGTTTACTTTGACTTGAAAATAATTTCATGGTCATTAAACTTTTTGACCTAATTTTAACAACAACATTAACTACAATCTTGCCTAGTGAGCCATGTTTTGACGAATTTAATTCACATTGACCATTAACAATTAATTAATGTTTTATAATCACCAATAGATTGTGTTAGAATGAAACACGACATAATAAGGTTTTTGGGGTGTGTTTTTTTTTGGGGGGTTTTATCTTAATTATACTAATTGCATTGCGTGCGTGTAAAAGAAGAATTGTTTTAAATTCTTTCTTCTTTTATTTGATTGAAACCTTTAATAAAACATTTTCAAAAAAGGCAGTCAGTCGAGTTGCGAGGTCTAAATCGCTTCATTCAAGAGATTATTAGAAAGGCAATATTCAACGAGTTCTTAAAATTATCCTTCTCGTGAATGAATTTTGTTTGTTTTTTTTTTCTCTCGATTGAAAGAAAAATAAAAATATGGAGCAGCACGCGGGAGGAAGATTTCCAATTGAATTTTAGCGTCGGCTTACATCAATACCACTTAGCGTCTTAAACAATGGATATTCTATACTTTTTTTAGTTTAAAGAAGAGAAGAATTCTTTTTACTCATATGTATAAAATATCATGTTTAAAGACTTAATTTAAGCAGATTCGAAGATAAATTATGATGGATGAAATGTATCTGAAATTTTGATCTTTGTTTATCACATTCTTTCGATCTTTTTCTTTCTTTTTCTTCTTCTTCATTGCCAGTCGTCTTCGTTTTTTTATTTTGACATTGACAGAAATTCAAGAATAATTCATAATATTTTTGCAAAAAAAAAAGTTTTTAGCTGTGTCCTGCAGACGGTTAAAAGATTTTTATCATTTAACAGGTCATTATGAATATATTGAAAGTTGTGTTTCAAGGTTGAAGAATAAAATAATTTTGTATAATAAAAGTTTAAGTGTTAAATTTAAGTGAAAAATTCGATCAGATTTAATTTTTTAATCTTGTAGATTTTTTGAAATTGAATTTTAGAACAATTTTAGTACATATAATTAAAATTTTCTTTTAAAAAAACAAATAATTTTCTTCATTACACGATCAGAACTTCTATAATTACAAACAAAAAAAATAAATTTCTCATTACATCTAATACCCTTAAAAAGAATTTTAATACACACACTTGCATGTTCAAGAGAGAGAAAAATAAACGCAATATCATGTCGTGTCAAATGCATTTCGTCATGCTATATTTCACTATCGTATGTCAATATTGTTCTATCTGAGTGATTTCTAAAAATAAATTTTCTGAATTTTCATACGGCTGGGATTTTTCTTCTATCTTCTTTCTGCAAAATGTCACACACAAAATTGACAGCAAGCAAAGGAATTTATTTTTTTGCATGCATGATTGAAGTGGCCAGTGAGATTGTCAATTAGTCTTTTTATGGTTTGATGTTTGATTTAAAATGAATAATGATTGATATCGAGGTGCGCGATCAATTTAAATTGCTAAGATTGAATAACTTTTTGTGTTCTCTGTTCACCCTCCTTAATATCATTAATACTCTCGACAGTTCACATTACACACATAACTTAAACATCGGCACGCGGACACAATAGAACAGAAATTTTTACTGCCTGCTAGTACATACAAATAATATCAATATAATTAAACGTATTTTTACTGCTGTGATTAATTACAATTACAACTTCTCTCTATCGACTGCAGTGAATGCAGACTTTAATTTGATTTGATAAATTTATTTTTATGTTTTTTAATAATGGAATCATTGAAGTGAAAAGTGTGCAGAAGTCATTTTCATTGCTTGGGTTTAAATTGTTTATGGGAAGAATTTTTTTCCTTTTTGGAAATTGTTTGAATGTGGAATGAGAAGATTTTGTTGGTAGTTTTCTATTCAAGTATAAAAAAAGATGTTATTTTACTCGACTGTATTTTGCTTCAATATTAGAGAGAGACAATTTTATAACGTGATGAAAGTTAAGTCAAGTAATATAAAAGTTCATATCAAGTTACATTAAAGTCAAGTAAAAAAATTTCATTATTTACTTGACTTATTTAAGACACGTTTTTAACTTGACTTGAATTTTTTAACACTTTGACTTCTCTTTGGCGATTTAAGAATCTCCAAAATTATTTTTATAAAATATAAAGACACTAAAATCAGAAAATAAAAGTTTTAGTTAATTATAATCCAAATTTTTATCAACATTTAGTGCAAATCCTGCTTTATCATCAACTTCTTTCTCTTTCATTCCAAAAAAATTTCCTTTAAACTAAAATAATCTTCTTTAATGTCAATAAACTTTTTTTCCTATTTTTTGCAGCACAAGAAAATTTTTCAAACTTAAACAAGAATGATAATGATTGATGATTGATGCTCCGAAAAGAACTTTTTTGCTTTACTCCACTTTCTTCTTCTTCTTCGTCTTGTTTAAACTTGAAAGAAATGCTGAATAATTTTATTTTTTTTCCTTTCACTTTCATGATATCTAAAAAATATTGATTTTAAAGTGAAACATTTCAGTTAAGAGAGGATTAAAGAAGGCTTTTTAAGAAAGAATAAAACACAGTTTGAATGTTTTCATGCTCTATATAAAATGATTTATTCGGGCATCAAACAAATGCATGTAGACATTACATTCGTTCAAGGATTAATAGTGGGATTTTCATTATGACAAATATATTGCATTGATGGGGAAAATGGCATATGCGTGTTTGTTTGTCGACTCGGCATGATTCCCTTTCTATCGATTTTTTCTCTCATTGAGCCCGCATTATGCTCATCATCGTCATCACATTTTAGTCTCGTAGGTTATGATTTTTAAAGAGAGAAAATTCATTCGAGATTGACCTAAACTTTTACATGCACCCTTTTTCCATCTCTTCCGCTTTTGTGCTTTTTTCCTCTCTTTCGTTTTGGCTCAACTGGCAAGCAATCGATCATATTTTATTTTTCTCTTTCTCATATAAAAAACATTTCATACTTCATGTACTGGAAAACTTTACCGACTTTCTTTAATTTTATATTCATGTAAAAAAAAACTTTATTTTACAGATATAAAAAGTTTACGATTTTTTAGCACAAGTTTTCTATCAATTTAATTGAAAGGTACCAATTTTTTTTAATTTGTCTTACGATGACATTTGCATTAGCTTTTAATTTAAATTTTTGCATTTAAATTTTTTAAATATAAAAATACAAATGAAATTCTTTTTTATTAGACTTTCATCAATGTATTAATTGACATTAATTTTATAATTGGTTGATAGAGTTAAACGAAATGAGCTTAAATTTTTATCAATCAAGTATAAAATCTAAGTCAAGTTAGATATCAAGTGATTTAAAAGTCAAGTAGTAAAAGTCAATCAAGTAAAAAATTAAAATCATAGAAAACTAACTCAGTTACAAAAAATTAAGTCAAGTGCAGTTAAATCAGTTATAAAGACAAGTCAAGTTAAAAAATATTTCATCCAAAATCAATTATAATTATTATTATTGATTAAATCTAGACAAATTTAGATTGTTCTAATTTTACACAAAAAATCTTTATTAAGCTTGAAAGAATTTAAAGCAAAATAAAGTTGTAAGCAATACTTTTGATAAATCATTTATACTCAAGGTGAAAAGTTGAAATGAAGTGATGAAATATATTCTTATTAAGAAAGAGAAAGAATTAATTATAATATGTCATGTACAAAGACAAATGACATGAATGAGAGTGATCGTTGACGGATTTATTTAAAAAATATTTTTTTTTTCATTTGAGACTTATTAAATCAAGTCGAATTATCTACAATTTCTTGGAAGTGTTTAAAGAAATGATGAAATTTGAGAGTTTGAATAAAAAAATGTGATGACTTAAGTGACATTTTACTTCAATAGCAGCAGCAGCAGACTTCATATCATTTTGTAAGACTTGCATATATATAGCATCATTATCTCTAATTAAAAAATGAATTCTATTTTAGCTAAAGAAAAAAGATAATTATATCACTTTTTCAACAACCGACATTTCTATAGCTCATACTAGTTGGATGAATGTATAAAAAGGTACATTAGTTCTCTTACCATTATCATGCTATTATGACTTTCATTTCATTTTTTTTTTTCATAATATGATGAACATTTTCAATATAATGAAAAGCACTTTGGCAAATGAAAAAAAATGCTTTTCTACATTAAGATATGAAGTAGCAAGCAGAACCTATTTATTAGGCGAGTGGAGAGCAGTAGATATGAAAATGGAAGTCATGCATAAAGAGTTGGAAATTGTGAAAAAGGCATAAAAGGTTGCTTCTTTATTCTGTATTTTTTTTATTAAAATGAATAGAAAATGAAATGAGAATTATGAAGCATATTTTCATTTGAATTGATGCACATTCAGTAAAATTAAAAATATATAATGAGTTACTTTCATATTTATATGAATTAAGAGTGTTTTTTTTAAATTTAGACATTTTTAAATAATCAACAGTTTCTAAAATTCTTAGGAAATCAAATTAACTCAGAAATATTGAAAGTTAAAAATGACGAACAAACTGAATTCTTTTTTCTATTATAAAAATTAATCAACAAAAATAACTAAGGTCTGAAATCGTTCAACGAGTTACTCGAGTAAATTTACTTATTTTTTACTTGACAAATTTAAATCGAGTAAATAAGTTCAAAAAATTTCAAGTCTATTTAATCAAGTAAAATTTGTCAAGTAAAAAATCATGTAATGTACTTGATTTTTAGTTACTTGTAACTAAAAATTTAAAACTGTTTCAGACTCTGCAAATAACTAAGAAAATCTTCTTTTTGAAAGCAAAAAAAGTTCCTTCACCTTGATTTTTCCCCTTTTAAGTATTTCATTCAAATTCTTGTGGCAATTGTAGGAATTTTAAATTTTCAGCTTTTTATTTTATATTCCACATTCTCAACAAGTGATGAAGTTAATTCCGAGAATTTCTTACTCACTTCACATTCCATTCATTGGTTGTTTTTGAAACGAGTTTTAAAAGAGTGTTGTGAATTTTGAAAATGAGTTTTATTTAATATTTTTGCTGTAAAAAAGAAGATTTTTCTTGATTTTTAATTTAGTGACAATAGAAAATTAAAACTGATTTTGTTACAAGATTTGGAAATTACAAATTTCTTGAGAATTCTTTGGATAATTTTTAGCTTTTTCGATTGGAAAAATATGGAAAGTTTGTTTTATCTCTTAAATCATTCAGAGCAAAGAAATTTTTAAAATTTTTTTGGAATATTTTGAAATGATTGTATTTTTTTAAATTTTGATAACTTTTCTGAATGATTATCATTTTTCTTCCTTTAGTTATTTCAATTTCACTACAAATTTGACAAAAATTTCAACAGATTAAAACCCAACATTTGTTTTGCCAATTTATCTTAAAAGATGATCATTACTGACTGCTCTTCAATATCTATTAATTGATAAGAATCTTCATTTCCATTATTTTCAATTACGCAATAGAAAAAAGTCACATAAGCATAGAACGAGGGATACGAGGCACCCTCAACAGTTGACCTTTTTCATTTCAACTTATTTATCAAAATGCGCATAGCGAAAAAAGCAAAAAAGAATCTGAACAATTGAAATGTATTTTTTGACTTTGATATAAAAATTGAAGATGAGATTTTGCTTATGGTTAAGTGAATTTTTCAGCGTGTATGGCTTTGAAAAACAACATTTTTTTAATGACTTCAAAATTTGATTGTAAAGAACTTTTTAATTTGCTAAATGTACTTCCATTTTACCTTTTTTAGTCAGTAGAAAAGAGAATAAAAAAAGTTTTTTCCTTTTGCATATGAAACGCTTTTGACATTTTTTTCTCTCTCAGTAACTTTGTGTCCTTTTTTCTCTTTGATCTCTTTTGTGTTTGCATTTTTCTCTCTATTCCGCTTAACGAGAGATGAAATGCACGAAATGAAATCAAAATATAAAAAGCAAAATCATGTTTTACATGATTCACTGTAATGAAACTCTCTCTCTGACTGTCTGCCGCTCTGATAGTTTTGACTCGCTTTCAACGAAACTTTTTTTTACAGAAACTCTCTTTGAAATTAATAAAGAAATTGCTTTTTTATTTCCTTCACAACTTGTTGTTTTGAATTATGAAAATTAGGTAAAATCAAGGCGAAGACATTCTAAATAATCGGCGAAATATTGCCGCCATTAAATAGAGTATCTTCACATTGGAGAAAACAATGTTAAGACCTTTAAAATTTAATTAACTTGAATTTATTAATAAATACAAATGAAATTTAAGTCAAGCTATAACAATCAACTTGACTTCAAAATTTCTGAAAAAATATGCATAAATTGTAAGTGTAATATTGTTGGATATTTTTGTGTCCAATACAAAAGTTTGAACGTTCAAAAATTTTAAAACTCAAGAATTTGACATTATATTTTTAGTAAAGTCAAGTAAAACTCAAGTAAAGTTGAGATCAAGTTGTATACAAGTATAAAAGTCAAGTTGAAAGTTCAATTTTATTTTAACAATTAAGCAAATAATTTCTGTTAATTAAATTTCTGATCGTAGGTATAAAGATCATGAATAAAGAGCTTATTTTCTATTCTTGTTTAAAATTTCAATCAATATAAAAACAAATTTTATTTAAAATTGCAAACTTTCTTTATTTTTCAATATCTGTAAACAAACACAAAAAATGGAAATAAGATATGGGAAATCTAACAGAAGCAACAAAATGTTTGTGTGTTTTAGATTAAATTTCTCACTTGTTCTGCTTTTGCATGTTGATTGTAATATTTCACTTCAATGATCAATTTTATTACTATTGATTGTTGAAATAAAAAAAGATTCAGAGCTCAGTATTTCATTTGAACGTTAGCAAAATGATTGTCGTATCAAAATTCTGATATTTGTACGTAATATTTAAAATATTTTAATTACATGCAAGAAATTTTTTGAACTAAAAATCAAGTTAAATATGAAACTTTTTTTAAAACATTGACATTTTAGTACAGCAATTTTTTCGCTACCTTCAAATGGCAAATAAAAATATTTTTTTCGAAAACACCTTCAAATTAATAGAAACATAAAAATAATTTCTTCTTTGTCACAAAACTCATAAAATTATCAAAAATTAATTTGTTCAAATCACAATAACAAAAATGTATAACGAGGCAATTAGTGTCATAATTAATAACAATTCAATTATTTTATCTATTTTATCATCATTTCATAAAACATTTTTGTCTATTAATATCACAATGATTTACTAGAGTAACGAAAATGAAAATAAAATTGATTAATTCATTTCTGTCTCTTATTGTGTGTTACAAATTGACAATCTGAGTTGAAATTGATCAAATCACAACATGTTCAACCTACACAACAAACAAAATGGAAAGAATGAGAATTGTAGTCAATGAAATGAAATTTATTATATTTTTTTGAATTAACATAATTTTATTTATAAAACATCATTCATCATTTTCAGAAAAAATTTATTATTGTCAACAGAAATTGTGCATGAGGAATAAAAGTGTTGAACTTGCTATGATATCTTTATTTAAATCATGTAACTCAATTGACAGTCTTAAGTCATGGTCAAACAATCAGTCATCATCATTCGCATTTTTATAGGAAGAATTTTTACATTTTTATTTTGCATGACAAGTGTCGTTGAAAAGGAAATGTTTTTGCATGCAGCAACATCAATCATATTGGCTAATTAAAATTGCATTTTTTATTTTTGCTTCATTGATTTGAATCAATAAAATTGAATTCAAGTTTTATTTTTGCAGATATAAAATAATAAAATGAAATACTTGACTGGTAAAAGCATAGTGACTTGACTTACAACTTGACATATAAAAAATATTTGTAGTTCATTAAAATTTTATTTTTATATTTTTAATAATTTAATTTTAATTTCTTATATTGATGAAAGACTAAATTTTATATTTATTTTTTTATGATAATTTGTCATACAAAATCTTCTATTAAACAACATTTGCTCTCTTGAAATTTCCCGCTCTTGTTCATACAAAAAAACTGTTAAACTGTAACAAAAAAGTTGAGAATTTTTTCCATCACAAATACAAAATGCTGAAAGGGTTGAATTATAACAATTGAATAATAATGTGAATACGAATAATGAAAAACGTTTAAAGCACAATAGATGGAAATTTTTTTTTTTGCGTCTGTTTAGTTTTATTTTTTTGAATAGACAAGATAGCAGAAATATGAAAGAGATTCAATCCATGCCAGTTGATGGTACGAGGAAAAAAGTTTTTTTTTTTTTTAATCTCCTCATGGCTGTTTAACGCACACTGACACATGAATGAATGTACATGGATAGAAATAAATAAGTTATTTGTATATAATAAAGCAATTATGTAATTTGATAGTTGCAGAGAATAGAAAATATTTAGAGGGGCACATTTCATGGTTGCAAGCTTGTGTGTTACCGCAGAAAAATTCTATTGTGCAAATAATACACATTTTATATACAACAAATGAGAAATAAAATTAATAGAATTTTCTTTGTATCTATTTTTGATATTGAAAGCAGATGATGTAGGGAAGAATGTTGATTGAAAGTTTTTGGGTTTAAAAATTGCATAAAATTTTAAAAATTATTAAAGTGTAAACAAATTTTATTTTTTTAGAATTTTCATAATTTTGATAAAATTATGAAAAAATTAAACTGAGCTCTTTTTTACAAATTAGCGATTTATTTGTGTTTTTGGCTAAAAACAACTTTTTTCTATACAAAAACAAATTTCATAAAATTTAATTGAGAATCAAATAATTTTATGCTTTTAGGGTTCGGCACTTGCATATATACTTGACTTATACTTGCATAGTGACTTGACTATATCCATGCAAGTTGACCTTTACAAAAATGTCTCTAATTCATTCAGAATATCATTTATTTCGTTAAAATTTTGCAGAATTTACGAACTATTAACTTTCATACAGTTTTACAAAGTTTTGTAGAAAATAAATAAAATTTAAATGAATTAAAAATATTTTTTGCATGTCAACTTGCATGTATATAGTCAAGTCACTATGCAAGTAGCAGTCATGTACCAAAACTTTATATTTCACGAAAATGCACAAAATTTACTCACCATTAAATTTTAAATTTCACTAAATTTTCCTTTCAAAAATCCATTGCTTTCATTAATGTTTTCATTCACTTGCTTAATCACTCAAGTCTTTTACAACTGTCAATTTTTTTATTTTATATTTTTTTGTACTTTTAAAAAATTTTTATATTTCTTAAGCCGACGGAATTTTTATTTTTTTCGCGATGTTTCTCTAAAAAATTAAAAATTTTTACTTAAAATGTTGATGAGAGAAAAAGAGAAAATTTATGCCAGTCACAAACGCGCACTGTAAAATAAATTGATCTCATTCAATCAATTTTTAATTCACTTTTCCTTTCACCTTTCTTGGATCGTGTTGAAATTCTAATAAATGCGTAAAATCCCTCAAGAGTTGATCCAAGTCATAAAGAATTCTTGTGTGTCTGTAAAAAAGGTTTTTTCTTTATTTGGTGAGAAACGCACAGAAAAGTTCACACAACACTGAATTCGACATACGTGAAATGTCTTTACTTTTTACTTCTTTTTTTTCTCATTCTATTTCAAATGTATGACAGGAAAAAAAAGTTTCCCTTCAGTCTTATTTCTTTTACCATTTGCTGTTTGAGTCTTTCATTCCCATGGATAGAGACAGTAAAACGAGTAAATATAAATGTGTATGTGTGAGAAGAAGGAAGAAGTCAAAATTCATGAATAAAAGTGAGAGAGAATTTCACTGCAAATACACATGCAAACAGTATTGTGGTAGTGGTCGATTCTCATATCTTTATGTGTTGCACACACAATGAAAATAGAGAGAAGCATTAAGGAGAATTTTTGACTCATCGAGAGAAGCTTTATCGGCAAAAAGTCGACATATGAGGCTATAAACTATCACCATCAGCTTGCCTTTGCTTTACTTGTTTATTGTTGATGCATACAGAAATTTTTTAATTTTTTTTAAACAAGGATGCGGGAAATTATGAATCAACAGATTGGGAATGATTTTTTTAAATTTAATGGAATATTCAAGGGATAGAAATTTAAATTATTTTTTTTTGGAATTTTTTGAATTTGTGAAAATTAAGAAATGACTTAAGATAATTGAAATAAAAAAAATAATTTCTTGTCGAGGTTCTAAATTACAACTATTTGATTCTGGTCTAGTTCTAATAATTAAATTTTGTAAGATAAAAACAAAATTTGTTCAATTAAATCAAAAATTGTAAAGAAAATTGTGAATATTGTTAAAAAAATTCTTAATTTTTGCCTTAAAACTTCTCATAATTCTGTCTAAAGATTTAAAATTCTGTAAAATTATTCATAAACTCTTCTAAATTCAATTCATTTAAAACTTAAAAAAAGATGACAAACATAAAAAACTATACACGATAGTTCGAAAAAGCCACAACTTTCACTGTCGATGGCATATAGCAAAAAAGTAGGCGGTGCTGTCGTGCATTGCTAATGTGATTTTTATACAAAAAAAGTGTACTCATGTTTTATGCTCTCTTCTCTTTCTGTTTGTCTTTGTGTAGAAAATTTACAATGGAACTTTTACATGCACGCATACAAGTAAAAAGTTTTTTTCAATTTACCCACACATGTGTGATAAAGTTTCATCTGCGAGTAAAAATATTTCTAATTTATCCCGTGTTTTGCAACTTTTTTATTCCGTTCAATGATGTAAAATGTAAATAAAAGTCATGCACAACTTTTCCGCTCCAATTTCAAAAATGATTTTTGCAAACAGCCGCCCTACAACAACAACAACACAGATGTTTAAGGGTGGCATTGATTTAATTTTCATGAGATCAAAGAATAGTAAAACTATTCACTAATCAAACGAACACGCAAGCGGTGGCATAAATTTTCATCTCTACTACTATAGTGGTACAATTTGTATGTGAGGTAGAAATAGAGAAAATGTCTGCATGTCACATGAGACATGTGTTTTTAAACTTTTTTTGTTTGCTCAATCTTTTATCGTATGAATGAACTTTTAAAGTTATCTGTTCTAGTTTTTGTTTGAATTTTTCTAATATCTTTAAATTTCTGATGTTTTTTAGCTAAATTTTTATGTCTATTTTGAACTTTTCTGACTTAAATGCGGAATACATTTGAAATTTTTTGATACTTTATTAGAATATTTATCGTTTCTTAGTATAATAAATTTATTATATGTGGTTCTATTTTAAAAAAGTTTATTTATCGAGTAAAATTGAATTTATTTTTTCAAAATTCTAAAATAATAATAAAATCTAAGTCAAGTTGATTCGACATTTAATTGACTTGACTCAAACTTGACTCTCAAATTAATTTGAGTACAACTTGTACTTTAAGATATATAATTTTTTATTGCAGATCTGGATTATAATTGCATAGCTAACTATATTCATGAGATATCGTGATATTGACCCATGGGCAGTTATTTACACTTGGCTTTTAAATTACTTTACTTGACTTGAATTTAAATTCTTTTTGTGTCTTATTTAACTATTAAATTTCTTAAAGATGAATTGAGTTGACTTGAACACTTATTTGACTTCAATTTGACACCTTTCCAAATTCACATATCATTCATTTATTGATTCGTTAAACCTTTATTTGCAAAATACTGCAGTTTTTATTTTTCAACAGTTCCATCAAATTCATTAAGTCAAAATTCTTAACGCAGTTCATTTGCAAAATCCATTATAAAGCTAAAACGTGATGAACTCATGATCATATCTATTAATAATCTAAGTTAAGATTCTTATCAAAAATTATTTATGAAATTTCATCTAATTTATATTCATATCTCTTAATGAAAACATCTTAGGTGTGAATTCAAACTTAATTCATTGAACATAAAAATTTGCAATGCACCATAAAATATTTTATGCTTTCTTGCGCATAAATAGCGTTTAGTGCATAAATATCTGCACAAATATACTCTAAGATGATGAATGTTGCGAATTGTTTTGATTCGATTCACTTCATTGATAAGAAATGTGCTTAAATTTATTTAGAGAACAATTTTGAAATTTGCTTAAGAACTTGATTGAATGTGAATTTCTTGATAAAATTAAAATTTGACTTTAATTAAGATCTTTAAATTTTTTAAGATTTTGAAACATTAACATCAACTGTTAAAAATCACTTCATTTTAAAATATTGACAAAAAGAAGTTCAAAAATTGTAGCAATACAAAGAAAGTTTCAAATTACACAAATGCACACATGTGACCAAAAATAACAACAGTTCAAAAAATTTCTTACAAATCAAAAAATTTCAATTTAATTTTTTTTTAAATTTCGCCGGCCAAATGATGGAAAAGAATTTTTTGCAAATTTCGCGGTTATCCGGTTGTTCCAAAAAATTGTAAGTAAACAACTTTTTTGCGGTTTTTTCTTATAAAGCGCGCTTTTTTTCTTTACACCTTCACGTTTGTCTCATTCAATGCGATCACGAATGAAGTCAATTTAAAACTGAAGTCGACATTGAGAAATGTTTTTGTAGAATTATTTCACAAACTGCAGCAGCTCTTTTGTATCAATGTGTTTGTTTGTTTTCCTTTAAAGAAGCGAAAAAAGTGGGCGTTTCTTAAATAATGGAAAAATATTGGCTAACACGGCCATCATACAAAAAGTTACTTAATGCATTTGTATTTGTGTAAAAAATATAGAAAAAGTCATACGAGAGAGAGATAAAAGAGAATAAGGAGAGAGAAAACGGTTTTAATGATGACGATGATGCCAAAGATGTTGATTTTATAGCTCTCTCTTATACACACACAAATATACATTAATAGATGATGAAGATTTATGAAGAAATTCACCTTAAAATATACATTGAAAGAAAGAAATAAGAAAAGAAGAAAAATTGCCCAAGAAAAGTTTTAATGGAAACAAATAAAAGTTTTATTTCGATAAAGAGAGAAAGAAGGTAAAAACGACAGTCAAATTAGCGATAAAACTCGTGGTTTTACAGCCAGCTGAGAGAGAGAATGAAGCCAAAAGAGAGAAAAGTTTTTTTACAGCATTTTCATGTTCAATGTGGAAAACTTTTTTATGCTCATCACACTGTTTGGTATGACGATTTCAAGACCATAAAAATATTTCGTTATGAGAAAAAAGTTTGTTATAATAAAAATAAAATTTAAATTTTTATATTTTTATATGCAATGTAATAATAATTGATGTTTTCTATGGCAACACTGTGTAAGTGGTAAAAATTTTGTTGTTGATGTGGTTTTCATGTTTTTGCATTAAATTTGAATATTTTTATTTTTATGATTTGGCTATCAATCTTATAATGGTTTCAACATATTTTTGACTTAATTTAAAATATGAGATTTTATAAATTAGAAATTAAAAAATTTTGATCTATTTTAAATTAAAAATTCATACAAAAACTTTTTTAATCAAGTTGACTTGACTTAAATTTACTTGACTCATCACTTGAGTGTAATTTTATTTCAATAACTTGACTATGACTTGATTTGCTTTAAATTTACTTGAATTTGAACTTGAATAATTTTGATGTTAAAAGTCATACATTTATTTAGAAATTAATAGTTTTTTACAGAACTTCATTTTTGTTTTTGACATTTACCTTGTTCTCATAATTTTTACAATATAATATTCGCAGAAAAAAGGTTAATCTTTCTTACAAAAAATTCTTTTTTAAAGTATTTTTTTTCAACTTGACAAACTTTTTAAAATCAACTTGTTATGACAAAGAAATTTAAATTTCAAAAAATTGCTACAAAATTTACTTTTCTTTAAAATAAGTTTTTCTTTCAACTCTTTCATCTTAAACACATTAAAACAAAATTTTCCTTTTCAGCAACATTAAAACAACACCAAAAATCCAAACGAACCATTTAGCAAAAAAATAAAAAAGTTGAAAGCATAAACAAAGCGATAAATGATTCAACAAACTTTTTTGTCCTTACTCAGTCAACAGCAAACAGCAGTAGCAAACAAGTTTGGTTCGCTGTTACGTGGCAAAACGCAGCAGCAGCAAAAAAAAATAATTCGACACAATGACACTGATTTTAATTTAATTTTTCCTCATACCATGCAGCAATTTGTTGTTTTTTGTTCCATTAAGGAATTTCAGGCTTGAAAACTGAAGAGCTTAAATTAAATTTTTTCCTTTTCCACCCACTTTTCTATGTGAAAATCGATAATCGTTAGCTACAGTCGATGAATGAATGAATGAGTGAGTTAGGAGGGATTTTACGGGTTTGATGGTCTTATTTGCTTGCTGACGATGCTGTTTTTGGATGTTTTATGATGCGCACTTAATTAATTTTCAATGTCAATGAAACATTTTGTCTGACTGCACTCGCGTGTTTTATGAGTGAGTAAAAGACATTTTTTGAATGAGTAAATGATTTTTTTTTGAAGTTTGGTTTCATTCATGAATATTAAAAATGAGTTTTATTGTTGAAGTTTTACTTTTGTGAAGTTAGCAGAAGTTTTTGGATGAACAATTAATTTTATTGAAAAAATTTTAAATATTCCTTTTGTTAAATATTTTTGACCCATTTCTCTATAAATTTTGAATTACATAAATGTCAGTGAAGATTTTTTATAATATTACATACCACTTTCTGACTATGTTTTTATATCAAGTAATTTTTTGCTAAGTTATTTAAGTCAAGTAATAATTGTCAAGTAGGATAAGTCAAATCAAGTAAAAACCAACGAAATAAAAATCAAAACATACAAACTTCTTATATTTTGATAATTTTTGCTTACTTTATGAAATTTTTGTTAATTTGATAAAATTCATACCTCAACCTGTCATTTTGCACAGAATTATGTTAAAATTGAAATACATAAACTATGGTACTAAAATATTTTTTATTGCATCATCACTAAAAAAAATCTTATGAAACATGAAAGACTAAAAGATTATAAGAACTCAGTTCAAACATCTGAGTGAGATTAATACTTTTTTAAGATTAAAAAAGATTTCAACAATGTAAAGACTTTTACCTTCGTTCACTCTTAGTGAAAAAAGTGAGTTTTATCATCTTTTTCAGAAATAAAACTTTGGCACTTCTTTCATTTTATCTTGAAAAGAGAACACGAAAGTAAACACAATAAATATTAAATGCGGCAAAATAAATCCACACAAGAATACGCACATATAAGAAAAAGGATTGCGTCTTTTATATTTTACAATTTCAATTGTGTAATAAAGATGAGAAAAGAAAGTAAAACAGCCAAAAGCGATTGTTTGAAGATAAAATTGCCGACATATAGCAAAAAAGTAATATATTGCGATTTTTTATAACTTTCATGTCAATGAGTTCTTGAAAATTCTATTTTGAAACAATTTTTAAAAATTATTTATTCTAAGAACGACATATTCGTGAAAACTCGAGTTTTGTGGCTTTTACATACAATTTTTTTTATTGATTTGAAAATAACGATCGAGTAGAATTTAAATAATAGCGTATTTTTTGCAAAAAATGGCCTCATAATTTACGAAAGAAATTTAACGAAAAAAATTCAACGAAGGAATTTTACAATAAAAAATCAACAAAAGAACTTAACGAAAAATCGTTTACCTTTCTATGCAAGTCATAAATCAGAAACTCTAAAATTGTTAAAAAGAAAAATCGATAAAAAATTCTCAACAATTAAATAATTCATCTAAAAAGACGATTTAAATGAGTGTCAACTTAAGAAATTTGATTATGTCAATAGAAAATTCTAATCCAAGTCCCAAAAAAAAAATAAATTTTTACCATACTTTAATGATTTCTAAAATACTTACAAAGTTTTCATCCCTTTTCAAAAAATTTTTATTTTCATTCATATTCCCTTTTTTCAGAATTTTTTTTGTTATTCACTTTTCACGCGATTAAACTTTTTATTATATTTGTGCGTTGAAACTTGAAGGTGAAAAGAGTGAAAAACTTTTATTTTTGTGATCATAAATATGAGATAAAAGCAGAAAGTTTTTACTTTTTCAGAGGTGATTTTATGGCAAGCATAGCAAAGATAAGACACATGTATATATTTATCATTCTGCCCACATTGAATTCTTTTCTTTTCCATGCACGTTTCGGAAAGAAGAAGGAAAAATTTCTTCATGTATTAATATACATTTTTTGAGGGCCTTTCTCCTTTGCTAGCATACTTTATACATTGCTAAGGTGGCAATGAGAGTTCATTGTGGCATGAAATTTAATGCCACACACAACGGCGCGCGATTTTTCCTTTTTTCACGCATGACAAAATTGAAACTTTTTCTCTTCTCTTTTTTGTATCGCTTTCAGCGCTTGTTTTTCATCCTAACAAAAAAATTTCTTTCTTTCTTTCTTTTTTTCCAGAGCAGCAACAAAGAGCAAGAAAAAAAAAGAATTTTTTGGTAAAAGAAGTTAGATTTTTTCTTTTTTTTATCATTTTTGTGTTATTTGTGAGAAAGCAATAACAATAGTGATGCCTTCTTAGAGTATACACACACATACAGATGTACAGACAAAGTTAATTATGGATATTGAATTTCCATGTAGCGAGGAAAATTTTTTCCAGCCTTCTTCCTTCCGCTACCTCATTGCGCGAGGCAAAAATAGTATGAGTTAAAGAAGCGAGAGATAGAATGAGAAAATTCAATATAAAAGTATGTAATTTTCTCTGTATTATTCATGCGTAATTCCCTTCAAGTTGGAAATGTTTTCTCCTTATAGCAAAAGCTTAAGAAAGTGTGGAATATTGCCTTAAATATTAATAACATTTTGTAGGATGTTTGCAAATTTTATTTATTAAAAAATCTTGAAAGTTAAGTGTGAATATTAATAATTTTAAATTTGAACAACTGAAAAATTCAAGAGCACACAAATTTTAAAAATAATTCTGCAAAATATCATTTATTTTCTTGTTAATTTTTATTAATTTTTTTAGAATAATTTTTTTTTATTTAGAATTTAAATTTTATTTACAAAATTTTTTCTGTCACTTCTTGCGAAGTATATAAAAGAAAAAATTAAATGTGAAAAAATGGACTGAAATGCTTTGGTTTTCGTATCAATGCGTTGCATATTTCTTATCAACAACGCGGATGATTGAACCACCTAGAAATTCGAATATCGATGGAAATCAGCCTATTTGGAAAATATTTAGCCAGTTTAATGAGCGAGATCAAGATTTGAATTTCAAACGTCATTAAATTATCTGACCGCATTGAACTAAACCAAACATTTCTACTTGTCCTTAAAATTGATATGGCAAAACGTGTATTTGAAGAAGTGAAAAATAAAATTGATATGAAAATTTTAGCAAAAAGGCTTTGATTTAAGTGCAAATTAACTTGATTTTCACTTGAAAGTTACTTGAGTTAGAAAATTATTTACTTGAGTTATACTTGACATTTAATAAAAAATTAAATTATTTATTTTGAAAATTCCTAAATTTTATTTTTGTTTTAATTAGAAACATGACAACATAAAACTATAAAATATAAAATGATTTTACAAAAAATACATTTTTAAATTTACTTGATTAAAATGAAATCATTGAAATACTTGACTTAACTATTTACTCAGTCACTTAAAATTAATTGAAAATAAATTTGCATAAATTAGAAAAGTCAAAAAGTTTAATTCATATGAAATAAAGTCAATTATCAAATTTTCCAGTCTTACACAAATATAAACAAAAAATAGCCGATACAAAAAATGCAAAATATGCACATGTGAGTTAAATAAAGTTTTTTGCTGGTTGGTTGATTGGTTGGCATGAAATATTCGAACAAAAGAAAAAAAACTCATTCATTTTTCTCTCTCGCTTTTCATACGTAACAATGAAGATTATATAAAATATTTTTTTATTCTTTTTCATTTCTTCAGCAATAATTTTTTATGGGGTTCCATAGAGACGCTCGTTCATATCTTTTATTATTGTTGCTCAAACCACACTAAAAAATCACCCTCTTTTGCCTTATAGATACACACATAGGAATTGCCACAAATGCATGAACTATAGTGAAAGGGGATGAAAATGCCTCGGGTAACTCAAAACGGCTCCAAACATACTCACATAAAAAATGGAGGATTTTTTAATTTTAACAATGCATTGTGATAGAACCATAGAAAGATTTATTCCTTTTTCCAACCATCTCTTTTCGCTATTTTTTGTTGCTTTAATTTTTCCCAAACCTATCATGATAAATTCAAGTTTCTTTTTCATTCACTTGAAATGGCGGTGAATATCTCTCTCTGAATAGAAAAGTTTACGATGCTATTTTATGATTTATAATTTTTAAGTGCTCTACAATAAAAAAATATGCGAATAAAAAGTCATAAAAAATGAAAAGAACAGATTTAAAACAAGGAGATTTTGATTCATATACAAATTTATGCAAAAAAAGAGAGCAACGTTAAAATTTTTGTAGTGCAATAAATTTATGAATTTTTCTAAATCAAAGTGAAGACACTTTGGTCAATCATAAAAAAAAAAATAGTTTTTTAAAAAAATTAACCTAGGACAGAATTTGAAAATTTTGGCAGAAAAAAAAAGAAAGTCAGCACATTTACAAATATGAAGAAGAACAGAATGAAAATTGCCAAAAATAGAAAGCGAAAGTCGTATATGAAAAATGTTTGCAAAAGAAATTGCAAAATAATTCTTAATGGCTTTTCTTGTTGTTGTGTTTATTATAAAAAGGAGACAGCGTGCAATGAGTTGAATTGAATTTGTGTGTAAATAAAATACAAAGGCAGCAAAGGCAGAAGTAAAGAATAATAATAAAAGTTAAAAATTATTCATGCGTTAATTAAAGAAGCACAAAAGGAGCAGAGAGAGAACTTCGTTTCTTCTTCTCATGTCAAGCAAAAAAAAAACAAGAAAGAACGAAAACCTCAAAATAAATAATTTACAATGCCAATGAGATTGAAAGACAGGTAAGGAAAGGGAAGAAGAAAAAATATTAAGCTGCCGCGTATTTCAGTAGTCAACCTCATTGCATGCCATTGCATGTATGAGAAGACGACAATGGAGATATGATATTTATATACACATTTTTAAAGGCATGCCATGCCATCAAATGAACCATGAAGATGAATATACCTTTGACAAAAAAGAGGGAGAAAAAGATGATAAAGATTAAAAATTCTTCATCTTTTACTGCTGCTGCTGCTGCTTCTGCCTTTCATGTTTCAATTTCTATTCAGTTAGTTGGTAAACAATGCGAGAAGGCAAAAATAGAAGAAAAAGAAGATGAAAATCTTCTCATATTACTAAATGCAGTTGCATTTTCTTTTAAAAAATTAGCTCTTCTTCTTTTTTTTTTCATCCATCACATAAGAAACTCTAATATTTATTTATGCAGTTTTGCATTTAGTTGTTTAATTTAGTGACTGCACAACTAATGAGATAGAATAAATATTTTGGTATTTAAGTCAAAAAACTTAACGTTTAATAAGAATTTATTTATTTTTGGTAAAAAATAATTTTATTTAATGCCAATTAATTAATGAAATTTGGTTGACATAAGATGATGCAGAATTTTTGATCTTAAAGATCCCTAAAAGTCTCCAAGATCGCTAAAAATTGCCATAGATCTCTCAAGATTTTTACAGATCTTTACCAATCTTTAGGAATTTTTGTTGATTTTCGAAGATTTTTAACAAGAATCCGGATCGTTCCCGAACATGGAAAAAACTTAAGTCTAGAAAAGTACAGATGAAATTTTGCCTTGGTAAGCAAATCATTTTTAACCCTCAATACTTCTTAAAATTCTTACTTTCAATTTAAAAAAATTTACTGATTTTTAAAAATTTGAATTCTAGAAGCTTAAACTTTTAGAACCTTTCTAAAGCTTTATTTATTTTTTGTACTAGAATAGCGTGGAAGTGTACAAAATGAAGTAACAGAATAATTTAAAAAAAATAATATGCTAAGGACTAAGATTGTGTCTTGGATGAATTTTTATTAAATATAGTTTTTTGTAGATGTCATTCCATAAAAATCACAATCAAAATTATAAAAATTCGTTGTTCATTTATGAAATTTAAAAAAAGCAATTTAAATTTATTTACTACTATTTTTATCTCTTATTTAAAGCAGCTCTATCAGTAAAATCTTGATCATTTTCACATTTAATTTCCTATAGATAAAAATCAATATAAAGAAAAAATGTCATAAAAATAGCACCATGTTGTGCATTAACAACACCAGTAGTGATTTTCTTATGCGACACAATAAGAATAAGAATGGTTTGGCAATGGCAATTTTTATTATTTTTAGTAAGATGAAATTTCTATTATTTTTACTGCCAATAATTCTCTCCTAAATGGCACATTTTGGATTATCTGTTGCAGACACATTAGAATGATATAAAAGTTAAAAAGTAAATTAAAGATATTTGAAGGATTTTATCTTTTTTTTATTTGGTAGCAAAAGTAGCTTAGTTTATGTCATAAAAATTTACATAGGAAAATTTCATTAAAATTCTTCTCTCATAGATAGAAATTAAATTAAATTTCAATAGCTTTAAAAGCCACACTCACCTTTTTCTTCTTTTCTATCATCATCATTATATTTAGCATAAACCACAAATGCAAATTACCCTTTTTTGATAAAATACCCTCGTCATTTTACCAACCTATACATATGAACGTTTTTCCTCTGACAAACAATTTCTCTCACTCTCTTTTAGAAATTTAAATTCATTGCATTTTAATTAAGGATTATTTTATTAAATGTTCTTTCGATAGATGACTTATAAAGACAAGTATATGATACTTACCTTTAATATATATAAAATTTAAGAGTGGCAAAGATTAGAAATTTAATTAAATTTGGGATGATTTAAATATTTTTACCAAATTATTTCATAAATATTTTATATCAACTTGATTTACACTTGACTTAACTGCAACTTGACTTGAATACAACTTGATTGATAGAACTTCACGAAATTCGGATTCAGAACTTGAATGCATAGTTGACTTGTATGCGCAAAAAGATTTGATTATATGCATGCAAGTTGACTTTCAAAAATATTTCGAATTCATTCAAATTTAATTCATTTTGTTCAAACTTTTTGTAAATTTTTGTAAAAAAGTCAAAGATTCAAACAAAGTTTGCAAAGTTTTGAACGAAATGAAATAGAAACATTTTTTTTAAGGTCAAGTATGCATGCAAGTTCCGAACCCTACTCGAAATCAATGTAAATTTTAAAATTAAATCATGTTAGCATCCAAGCCTTTTTAAAAGATGAGACTTAAGGAAGTGAAAGGAAGCATTCAAGAAATATTAGTAACGTTGTCTGGGATAAAATCTATGTCTCTATATGAGTATCACAGAAAATTGAATAAAAAGATTCCATTGAGTATCCTTATCACTTTATTATTACATTATACTCTCTAAGAAACCATCATCATCATCAAACTTTATCTTTCCTTTCTCCCGTTTTTATTCGTCCTTCATTTCAGTACTACTAACATTCATTCATGTTACTTTTCAATACAGATCATCCATGAAAGAGAATAAGAGAGAAAGAAAGTCCGATAGATACCCCATAAGGAAAATTAATATTGAACAATAATGGTATTGATGTTGTGTCTTAAGATAGTTTTATTTTCTTCGGAAATACAAGTTTCATTTAATGCTTACATATTCGTGACTTGAATTTTATTTACCCTTGCTTGCTTGCTTCTTTTTCTCTCTGTTATGTTTTGATAAATAAAATATTTTTTTCCTGGCATATTTTTTTTTTTTGGTTTGTTACATTATTGGGGAGCTTTTCATTTGCTCTTTCTTCCGACAGTCTGTCATAATTGGGTCTGTAGAATTATGCTATTGAGACACGCAATTGTGATTGAAGAGTGAACATTTTATTTCTTCCCTTATTTTGCAAGAGTGCTAAATAAATTGATTTTTTGAAGCAACACATGAAAGTTTATTCATGTGAAAATTGAAAAATAGATATGATAACTATTAGATGACATGAGAGGGGTTGATTGAAAAGAAAATTTTTATGAAAATTGATTGAATCATTGAAATGCGCTTTTAGAGTTGTTAGATTTTTGACATTTCAATTTTTTTATAGAAAAAGTTTACATTTTGTCTGTTTTTGGAGTTAATTTTTACATTGGAGTTGTTTAGGTAGCAAATAGCTTGTAGCATTTGGGTAGACAGTCAAAAAAAGAACTATGGTTAATGAAAACAAATTACCAAATTTTTCCATCTTTATTAGAGTTTATATTGATGTCAATAACGTTTATTAATTGGGCAAACGCAAAAAAAAATTGTTCGTAAGGGACGCTGTTTGTTTCACTTTTTCTCAACACTGGTATAACTTAGGATAGAAGTTAATGCGCTATTCTGTAGTACTAATTAGTACTACATTTTGAGATATTAACGAACTAGATTGGTTTTGTTTATAAAAAGTTATGATGATTTAAAGTAGCGTCCCTTACGAACAATTTTCGTGAAAAAGGTGTTAACAGATGTTGATATTCCGCAATTTCTCTCAAACTACAGCGTCAATCCTAATTCTGCTTACTGTAACTAAAAGCTAAAGCTTTTGTAAAGGGTCATTGGCCAAAATGAAATAAGATAAACTTTAGAATCAAATTGAAAAATCAAAATAAAGCAGATAATTTCAAAAATTAAAAAAACTTTAAGTTATTGAGTTCACTAATATTCAATAAATAAAAGTTTAAAGGATCCTCTTTCTACTTATATATAAAGTTTATGTGAATAAAGAGGGAATTATTACAATAATTGATTATTTTTGAATCGCCATATTATTCTACAAAATTTGTTTGTTAACCACTTCAAATTTATTCTATTGTTTAGATTGTCCTTAAACTTGAGTAATTATATATTTATTTATTAGCAATCAGCACTCTGAAAGCGAGAAACATGATAAAAGTCAATAAAAATTTTCAAATTTTCGATGAAAACTCCATTTGTTGCTCTTTTTGAAATGAGCAACTTATTAGCAACACATTCTTAAATTATTTTATTCATTGATTTTATTAAATTAAAAACAATTTGAGACAAGTTTTAAGCACAAAATGATTGTTTATTGATTAAAGAAGTGGAATAAACATTGCCTGATGATGCAGAAAGTGTATTTGTGGAATTGAAAATATTTTCGCAAAAGTTGAGCTACAACAACAAAAATTCCCGATTTTTTTGCGATTGCCCAATTGCATTTAATCATCAGAAATATGCAATATAAAAAGTTTTCACAAAAATTTATATCAAGACTGAAGTAAAAACAAATTTTTTTATAAATCTACAAATCAACTTAATAAATGAATAACACTAAAAAAGTCAAGTAGAAAAAAATGTGAAGACAAAAATTATTGAGTCAAAAATCAATGGAATTTCTGAATAAACAAGGAATGAAATGGAATGACTTTGATTTTCTTCTTAGGAGAAGTTATTGCTAACTTCCAGGTCGCGTAGACTGAAGAGTCTTTTGTGACCTAATGTTGGCACACGATAGAATTGTAATCTGTATATTGCAATTTTACAGAGAAATTAAATGACTGCTTTCAGCGACTTTCAAATAAAGAACCAAATGAAGTTGAATGGGTATCATCACTTTACTATAACATTACAGAATATCTCAGCCAAACTATCATTATCGTGGTATATTTTGTATGAATAGAAAAGCATCAATTTGATGGGTATTTAGAAAAAATGCGCTTTAATTTCATTACTGAAAGTTAGTGTTTTCTAATGTTTTAGTTTATTTGCACAACAAGGATTGAATATAGAATAAAAATATCATTTATGTGATTTCTTTATTTTTATTTTCACACAAAAAAAGAAAAACCAGCAGTAACGAGTAGAATGTAAGAGAAAAGAGAAAAACATTTAATTTTCTTGATTGTTTTTATTTCTTCCTTCATTCTAACACGAGTGTGTCTGATTTTCAGATCTGTAATTGAAATGCAAGCAGTCTCTTTCGGCTTATGATGCTGCTGTTTTTTTTCTTCTCTTAATGTTTTACCCTAGATAACATATCATGCATTACTTTTGCAATGAATGTGTCTGTTATGTCTTAATCCCAAACCGGCTCAAAATGTGTTAAAATTTTCATAGTTTTTTCTCTTTTTTCTTTTTCGTTTACCACTTCAACATGATAAAATGGACACGTATTTGGTTAACGGAAAAGAAAAATGTTTGTTTTTCATGCTTCGTGGCTCACAGTGGCTTGCGGCAGGAGGAAAAAAAAGTTTTCTTCATCCTAACTCTCATGTGTGTATTTTTTCTCTCTTTTCTTTAGAAGTGCTTTTAATCCATACATAAATGTATGTAAAAAAGTGAGTAGTTTTATGTAGTGTCACATGTAATGGGTTAATGTTTTCATTATCTCGTTACATCTATTTTTCATCATCATCTTTTTATGTTATACATCTGCGCTATTTTTGTATGTGTGCATGTGCTGAATCAAGCTAATGGAATAGAATTGAATTTTTCTTCTTTTTCTTTACTCGTTTAAGGACTCACGAGACATTTATGAAGAAGCAAAAGAGAAAATGTGTCAAAGTTTTTCTCAACTTATTATTGTTGTCATCATTAGTTTAGTAGTTTGATAGTGTCTATGACCTAATTCATATTTTTCTCTTTATATGAAATTCATTAGATAAAAATTCCTCATTAAGAGTGAATGAACTAAAGTTTTTTTTATTTTCTGTTAGTTTTATTGATTATTTTTTTGACTTTTTCTTAGATTTATAAATTTTAAAGAAGAGAATAATTACCAGATACTAAAAATTTAAAAAAAATTGTGTGTTATTTTATTTAATTTTTGATTAAATTTTTCAAAGGGTGAAAACTATCAAAATATCAAAAATTTGTATTGGATTGTTGATAATTTTTTAATAATTTACATGAAATAACCTCGAAAACGGAATTATTTTTACGCCTACTTTATGAAAATTATCAAAGTTACCACC
>CM031381.1:665530-678456 GCA_018290095.1 Polypedilum vanderplanki | reverse complement strand
CATTTGTTGCTCTTTTTGAAATGAGCAACTTATTAGCAACACATTCTTAAATTATTTTATTCATTGATTTTATTAAATTAAAAACAATTTGAGACAAGTTTTAAGCACAAAATGATTGTTTATTGATTAAAGAAGTGGAATAAACATTGCCTGATGATGCAGAAAGTGTATTTGTGGAATTGAAAATATTTTCGCAAAAGTTGAGCTACAAACCAAAAAATTCCCGATTTTTTTGCGATTGCCCAATTGCATTTAATCATCAGAAATATGCAATATAAAAAGTTTTCACAAAAATTTATATCAAGACTGAAGTAAAAACAAATTTTTTTATAAATCTACAAATCAACTTAATAAATGAATAACACTAAAAAAGTCAAGTAGAAAAAAAGTGAAGACAAAAATTATTGAGTCAAAAATCAATGGAATTTCTGAAATAAAACAAGGAATGAAATGGAATGACTTTGATTTTCTTCTTAGGAGAAGTTATTGCTAACTTCCAGGTCGCGTAGACTGAAGAGTCTTTTGTGACCTAATGTTGGCACACGATAGAATTGTAATCTGTATATTGCAATTTTACAGAGAAATTAAATGACTGCTTTCAGCGACTTTCAAATAAAGAACCAAATGAAGTTGAATGGGTATCATCACTTTACTATAACATTACAGAATATCTCAGCCAAAACTATCATTATCGTGGTATATTTGTATGAATAGAAAAGCATCAATTTGATGGGTATTTAGAAAAAATGCGCTTTAATTTCATTACTGAAAGTTAGTGTTTTCTAATGTTTTAGTTTATTTGCACAAAAGGATTGAATATAGAATAAAAATATCATTTATGTGATTTCTTTATTTTTATTTTCACACAAAAAAAAGAAAAACCAGCAGTAACGAGTAGAATGTAAGAGAAAAGAGAAAAAATTTAATTTTCTTGATTGTTTTTATTTCTTCCTTCATTCTAACACGAGTGTGTCTGATTTTCAGATCTGTAATTGAAATGCAAGCAGTCTCTTTCGGCTTATGATGCTGCTGTTTTTTTTCTTTCTTAATTTTTACCCTAGATAACATATCATGCATTACTTTTGCAATGAATGTGTCTGTTATGTCTTAATCCCAAACCGGCTCAAAATGTGTTAAAATTTTCATAGTTTTTTCTCTTTTTTCTTTTTCGTTTACCACTTCAACATGATAAAATGGACACGTATTTGGTTAACGGAAAAGAAAAATGTTTGTTTTTCATGCTTCGTGGCTCACAGTGGCTTGCGGCAGGAGGAAAAAAAAGTTTTCTTCATCCTAACTCTCATGTGTGTATTTTTTCTCTCTTTTCTTTAGAAGTGCTTTTAATCCATACATAAATGTATGTAAAAAAGTGAGTAGTTTTATGTAGTGTCACATGTAATGGGTTAATGTTTTCATTATCTCGTTACATCTATTTTTCATCATCATTTTTTATGTTATACATCTGCGCTATTTTTGTATGTGTGCATGTGCTGAATCAAGCTAATGGAATAGAATTGAATTTTTCTTCTTTTTCTTTACTCGTTTAAGGATCACGAGACATTTATGAAGAAGCAAAAGAGAAAATGTGTCAAAGTTTTTCTCAACTTATTATTGTTGTCATCATTATTTAGTAGTTTGATAGTGTCTATGACCTAATTCATATTTTTCTCTTTATATGAAATTCATTAGATAAAAATTCCTCATTAAGAGTGAATGAACTAAAGTTTTTTTTATTTTCTGTTAGTTTTATTGATTATTTTTTTGACTTTTTCTTAAGATTTATAAATTTAAAAGAAGAGAATAATTACCAGATACTAAAATTTAAAAAAAATTGTGTGTTATTTATTTAATTTTTGATTAAATTTTTCAAAGGGTGAAAACTATCAAAATATCAAAAATTTGTATTGGATTGTTGATAATTTTTTAATAATTTACATGAAATAACCTCGAAAACGGAATTATTTTTCGCCTAACTTTATGAAAATTATCAAAGTTACCACCCTTTAAAATTTTCACCTTTAAAAAAGTTTGAAACATGATTTTTATTAAAGTTTTTTTTTTATAATTTTGTATTTGTTTTTTTTTTTTGCTGCCATTTAAATTTAATTTCCTAAACCTGAGGAAAAAAATAAACAATAATACATAAATGTACAAAAACATTGAAGGGAAAATTTATGAGCTCAAAAATTTCTTTTTTGCTTTTGAGTTGAATTTAATCAGTCGCTAAATCAAAAGTTTCAAAATTTTCTTCTTCATTTATCTTCAACTACTTTAAAAAAATTTAAAATCGATATGATGTTATGATTTGAAATTTGCATCTTTGGACAAAATAGTTTCATTTAAATTTAACTCATTAAAAAAAATTGTAACATTTGTTTTGAAATCAATTTAAACGAATTTGTTGGGAAAAAATCAAAAGATAAGAAAATTTAATGAAAAACAAACAAACATTGCAAATAATTCAAAACACTCGAGAGAAATAAAAAAATATTTTAATCCCACAAGTAAACACCATCCAGCCTTTTAAAAAACTGGTGAGAGTCTCATGCATGTGTCAAAGTGCTTGAAATCTACTTCATTTTCATTAAGAATTATCATCGTTCATCCATGAAAATGATATGTTTATATAGCGAACGCATGCATTGTAATACAATAATTATGAAACGGTGAGGTTTCATTGTGGCCTGAGTAAAGAAAAAAATTTTCCCATCGCTCCCTATTTATTATATAATCCACTGATGATGATACCCTCGCTATACCATGCCATATATAAAAGAACTTTAATCCTTTTTACTCTCAAATTCATCTACCCGGAAATAAATTCTGTTGTTTGCAATGAAGATCTTTCTTTTCTTTGCCTTCATAAACTTTTTTTTTCTTTGAATATCTCAATTAAAATGGTAATTTGTTTAATTAGCAACCTTTCTTCGCAATTGCAATTGTTCTCGCCTTGAATTGAAAACAATTGTGAATAAATGTTTAAGAAAAAAAATTTTCAATTAAAATGATCCATTTTGTCTTCATTTTATGCGCTTTTTAAGAGTTTTTTTCGGGAGTTTTATTGTTTGTAGAGTTCTTTTTTTAAGTGCATTTTGTCATCTTTGAAAAAAAAATGCCTGTAATAAAACTTAAAAATTCTAGCTTAACTTTAAAATTTACTTAAGTTTTATTTGAATTTTGTTTAACTTGATTATCAAATTTACTTGACTTTTGTTTAATAAAAAAATTTATTGTGTTTTTTATAAGATAAAATTTATAATTTTGAACAAGAAAAAGCGCTCTTAGTATGTCACTGACTGTTAAATTTTCTGATTTTTTCTCTGTTATTTGTGTGAGAAAAAACTGCAATTTAATTATTCGCAAGTTGAAGATTACAATGAGGACAGAAGGGACTCATTTTCATTTAGATGTTCAACAACAATTGTAAAATTCTAATTCATTGTGAAATATGCCGAAAAGAATTTCACACTTTTAGTTTCATTTTTCGTTCTGTTTCACTCTCTTTCAAATTTTTCTTGATTTCTCTCATGAAAAAATTCTCAGAGCGAGAGAAGCAAAAAAATTACATAAGAATAAAATGTTTATGTTTTGAGTTATTTAGTGTTAAATTTCACTTCATGCAGTGAGGATGTTTCTGTCAGTCTTTCATTTACCAATTTTTACGTAAAAGAAAACATAGCAAGGACAAAATCACAAGCATCATCAATTATTTTTTTTCTTTCCTTTTTTCTGTTCTACAAAGAGAATTTTAGATAAGATAAGAGATAAATTTCAGCTCTGCGTCGACCGTGCGATATTAAGAAATTTTTTTCTCAATTTAATGAATTAATCTCTTGAGTTTTTAAATGCTGCTGCTGCTTTTTTGTGCGAAATAGCTTTTTCATGCTTTAAATCACCACTCTAGAGTGAAATGAAAGGAAAATTAGAAAGTTTAAAATCTTTTAATTTAATATTAAAGCAATTTTTTTGTAATGATAATTAATGGATTAATTTTAGTATTTTAATATCAAGTGATGGAAACTTGTATAAATTTTTTACTTGATTTAAAATGTTTTGAAAGAATAAACGAAAGTTTTTAATAAGCATAAATTTCAAAATTTCAACAATTTTGTTTTAATCAAGTGAACTTGATTTCAAGTCAGTTTATAGTCAATTCAAGTTAAATTTAAGTAAACTTTAATCAATTTAAATCTTTTACTATATTTTTTAAACAGTTTTAATTATTTAAAAAATCTTGAATTTTTAATATTTACAGTTTTTAAATGTTATAAAAAAACATAAAAGTCAAGTAACAATCAAGTTAAGTAAAAATCAAATCAACTTGATTATCAATAATTTAAATTTCTTTTCAAGTATCAACTTTATATAATCATTATAATAATGCACTAGATATATAAAAAGAAGAAAATCATTATTGAATTTTCTCCCTTATTATTTACGTCTTACCTACTTACCTACTCTAAGTTAATTGAACTTTTCAATAAGCAAAAGGTATTTACTGTATACTTAAAAAAGAGCAAAAGAAAACCGAAAGAATTTTCTTCTTAAATCCAATAAGAGTAAAACTTTTAAGTAGCATTATGGTATGTACGTCCATTGAATCGGTCTTTGCATATGCTCCATTCAATTTCAATTTATATCCCCACTTCTTTTATTTCAACAATATTTGAAAGCTTCCAATATTAAATTTAAAAAGAAGAGAAAAAAAAGTTCATCAACTTTTAAATATTTTCATCTTTGGATTAAAAAAGAATAAAAGGAAAAAAACTTTTTCCATCTCTTTTTCTTTCTTTCTGTTTTTCCTCAAATCTTTGTGAAACGAAATTTAAATTTTTTGCTCTTTTTTTACGTGTTTCAATTGCGATAAGCAAATTAAAGAAATTGAAAGTTCTCATAAATCTAATCAGAAAATAAATCGAAAAAAAATGAAAAACTTTAAGGAAAAAAGGGCCATACACAATTGAAACCTAAATAAATATCAGAATCTTTGGGATGAAAATTCATGAAAGGATGAAATCTGAGAAATTTTTGCTGCTTGAAAAATTTCAATATTTTTCTTTTTCTGTCGAATAAGAGATACATCGTCTACTCGTGTAGCACAAGTGAATGCAAATAATCTGTCAATATGTTCAATACCACACCACACCAACAACAGCAGAGCAGAGATCCATCGCATAACAAACAAAAAAAATCACAAATAGGATGTTTTACTTATTCATCCATCCATTGCTACCGCTGATACTGGAAAAAGAATTGATAGAGAGTGAAATCTTCTTATCCAAAATCAAACAATGTGGAAAAGGATATTGCCATTTTTACCTTTTATGCCTCTCGCTCACTCACTCGTCCTCTTTTTTTTTTGTGGGAGAAGAAAATATTAGGCAAAGCTGAGTAAATAAAGATTCTCATCATTTATTCGAAAGGCTTCTTTTTCCTGCTTGGATGAAAATTTGCTTCCTTCCTGTCCTTTTTCTTCTTAACCATTTCTTTCATTTTCAAGGTGAAAATACTTTAATTTTGAGTTTTTTCTTCAATTATCTCCAAGAAATTGTGAAATGTTAAGAAAAAAATTTTGTAATTGTTTAATTTTTATTCTTAAAACTCTTGAGTTTTTTTTTATGAACTTTCTATTATTTTGTTGAAATTTACAATGAAATCTTTTGTTTACAAACAGCAAAATATAAACAATTATTTTGAAAATTTCCTAGAAATATTTTGGAAAATAAAGTTCGTTATTTTTTATTTGCAACATTAAACAATTCAAAAGTAAACAAACATTTTTATTTACCAAATATTTTTCAAAATTGAAATTTTTATGGAAACAAAAAATTTTCATTGTCAAGTCAAAATATTTTTGTTAAAAGTTTCTTCACCTTGCTTTAGTCGTTTATATTTTGTTATAAGTACTGAAAATACCACTAAGTAAAACGATTCTTTTTTTTTGGTTTATGTTTCTAAAAATTCTGTGCATAAATCATGATTTGATATAAACACACATTCCAAGTACTCAAGAATGGTTATCAATTTTATTGTAATGTTAGTACATATTTGAAGGTTACTCGTGTGTGTGTCTATACTTTGAATTGTTTGTTATGAATAAATAAGGACGACGATGTTTGACAAATTCTTGTTGATACTTTTTTCTCTCTTGTTGCTTCTAGGCAAGTGTATGTATACATTTCAAGGTTAACTCTCTGAAATTGATTCTATAATATGTTACATTTACTAAAGAAAATAAACATAAATATTTTTGATATTAAGCATAAATAACATTTTAGAAGTGCATTTTATTGATGGAGAATCAATTTAATATTTTTACTTTACTTGACTTTAATGAGATTGACTTGACTTTTTTATGCAACTTGACTGAAATATTTACTTGACTGAAATATTTACTTGACTTGACGTACTTTATCAATTAATTTAAGTCAAAATTCAAAAATAAAAAATTAATTGAATAAATCAAGGCCTGAGAACTCTTTTGATATTTTTTGTTATTTTTGTTATTTTTGATATTTTTGATATTTTTTGATATTTTTGATTTTTTTGATATTTTTGATATCGTGATTTTCTCTTTAATTAAAGACCATAAAAATTTTATTGATAGCTTAAAAGAAAGCTATGAGCATGAGAAATGAAAATCAGAAAGAACTGTATAGTTTCTTCTTATCGTTTTGGAACTGAAGTCATTTTAAAAAAAGTCCATTTTTGAAAATTTTTATTTTTCGAAAAACAAAGGTATGTTGATGCGAAATATCAAAAAGAGTTCTCAGGCCTTGGAATAAATAGTCAGACAAAGTGAAAATATTTATAAAAAAACAATTATTCAGAATTACACCAAAAATTTCTTCAGAAACTGCAGGGAAAACTTTTTTTACTGAAAATCAAGCTACTGCATAAAAAGTATCATATAATTTTTAAATAAAAAACTTTATCATTGAATCTTTTCCATTCATTCTCCATTAAATGGCCTTTTAAACTCTTAAATTCTTACATATATTGATACTCATACCATAAATATAAAAAAATCCCTTCATGAAAAAATTCCAATTTGTTGGAGAGCACAAGGAGAGTTTCAATAAATTTCACATGAATGTGTGAAAAAGAATCTTACTTGATGGTCTCGCTCACTCGTTTTTTTATAAGAGAGAAGAAAAAAATCTCGTTTGAAGGCAATAAAAAACTTTTGTGTGTTGTAAAGGAGCGCAGACAGTTGGTCATGGACCTGCTACGTCTTGTAATTTATTTTTATGATATTAAAAATACTAAAAAGGGATCCTTTTCAATTTTAATGCTTTCACTCTTAATATGTATCCATCTCTTTTTGTTAGCGGATGTTGTTGGTCTAAATGGCACCTATCTAGCGATTAATCGATTTTTCATTGTTCCATTGTAAGTAGTGGGCAATAAAACTAATGTTAATGTTCTTAAATGCATTTCCTCATATAAAAATTTAATTTTTTAGCGCATTTTCTATTTAATTTTGAGGTAGAAGATCTATTAGACACACTTTGTCAGTCTGTCTTTATTTTCTTTACTAGTCTTAATAGAAATCAAATTCATTGAAATATTTTATTGTCTCAAACATTTTAAATAACTAAAAGAAAAATGCGCTTCCAATGCATCACTGACAGTTACATTTACTGACTTTTTATGTGTCTATGAAGTGCAACTGGAACGCAATGCTCGCGGAGTTAACGAACGATAAAAATTAAATTAGTTCCGCCACGAATTGAAAACTATGTTAAATTATAAGCACATGTAGGCAGAACAAGCTATCTATTTTTGTGAGAGAAAAAATTCTAATAATTATAGGAATCAAAGATATGATGTGGAGGAGTTTCTTTGGATTCACATCACTTCACATAAGAAAAATTTATGTATATATGTTGGTTGTCTATTTGTCTGTTTCTCATTCTATTTTAAATTAATTACATGCTTTCAACCGACGACTGCACGCATATATTTCAGTAACTGCTTATTGAAAACTGTTATTAAGAGACAACGGGAGAATTTTTGATATGATAAATTAGACAGCTGAATTTATTTATCAAAACATGTTCTGGAATATTGAAAATTTTTAAATACTTGACATTTTTAAATTGATTTTTACTTGACTTTTCTATGTGACTTGACTTTATTACTTGACTTATATTCTTATAAATCTTAATCAATTTTTAAAAATATTTTAAAAATTTTTTAATTTAGATTTAATAAATGTGAAAGTATTTTATATTTTTACACCAATTCATTACAGAATAAAAATTACTGAATTTCTTTTCCTATTCTTGTCCAAAATGAGATGAGAAAAAAAAATTTTCTAGCAAGAAGATTAAAGAACGAGTCATAAAATTTGCTTCGTTTTACCATTTGTGTTCATTACACGATAAGTGCTTTACTACGACTTCTTTTTTCTCATTTTTACCAACGCATCGAGTTAAGAAATCGATAGAAACTTATCTTTTAACAGAAAACTCATCATCACAGCCTTTTATGGCTCTTCGATAACACAGATATGCAAAATTCATCCTCTTTGCCTCTCCTCTTTCATGTGCTGCTTTATTGATGCTGAGTTCCTATGAAAAAGTGAGTGAATTACTTACAAAAATGTTGCTTGCTGCTATTGCTGCTATTGAAAGTGAAAGGAAGCGAGAAAATCTATTGGAATGTGAAATGATGTCAAAAGATTACTTTTTGCTATTACCCGAAAAAAAAGCGAACGTTCTTCTTTCATCTTTTAATGCATACGACAGCACTTTTCACACATTTTAGCGTGTTGATTTAATAAATGGAAAAAAATTGATAAAGTGATTTTTTTTCTTTTTATGAATTTAAAAAAAAGATTTCATTTGAATTAAAAATTTCAGTTGTTATTTTTGCATTATATTTTGTCGATATGGAATTTTATATAATAAAAGAAGATGCTGTAAACTTCTAGGATTAATTTTTGAAATTTGAAAATTTTGTAGTCAACTTGACTCTTATATAAGACTTGACTTTTGTACTTGACTTAAAAAGAAAAAATATTTTTTTAAAAAACCGTTAAAAGAAAAAGTTACTTAATTTTATTAAGTTCTTTGCTATGATAAAAAAATTCTGTCCAGATTTTCTTCTATTAGATGCATAAAATGATATTCAGCTGAAGCATCATTTAGTTTCACTTACACAACCATCAAAGCCACATTTTTTCAACCATTCACATGACACTCTTTCTATGTAAGCAAAAAATAAACAACTTCTAATCTTAACCGCACACAGTACAGCTCACACACGTGAACTAGCAAAAGGCCGACACACAGAAAAGAGAAAACAGAAGAGAAAAATTATGTAAATGAAGCTATTAAAGCTCGTGGCATGCCAGTCTCTCACAATATGTGCTAAGATCATAAATTTTCAAGCTCATAACATAAAAAAATTTCTCAAACCTTTTTTATGGCATAAAATGAGATGAGTTGCGCTGCAGAGAGATAAAATGAGTGCATGCAACTGTGAGAAGAGATTCCGAAAAAAAAATCTAATTAAACTTTCTTTTGATGCTTGAGTTTGTGAGTTGATTATAAAATTAGTCGTTAAATTTTAAGTCATTGAAGTTTCAAGTAGAGCGGCTGGTTTAGTCGTGAATTTTTTAAAACATTTTGTTTTAATCACAAAAATATGAGTTGAATTTTTTCATATTGTAAATTCATCATTCGTCATTCACTATTTTTTTTACTATTTTAAAAAGTCATATGAAAATAATCCGATTTAATAAACTGCAATTTTTTGACATTAGTTGGAATTTCATTTCATTTTGTGTTGATTTTTATAGTTAGGGTGTGTAATCCATTGCATGATTCAAAAACTGCACCGATAATGAACCCTCGAAAAAAAATTTCTCTTCTTTTCAAAAAATTCTACACATTCACAATACGATTAGATCAACATTGAGACTTGTCGGCTTCATTTTTTTCATGTTTTGTTCTTTCAATAATTTTTGTTTGTTCATCGGTCGGATCCTTTGTAATTATTTTATTAGACACACAACAACAAACTTCATTATTAACAATAGGAAAGAAAAATGACTAAAAAAAGAATTTTTTTGATTCGACTGTTAAGGTAGGGCATAAAAAATGAAAACAAACCCCTCAAAAAATCATTGAACTTGATTATTGTAAAAAAAGGAGAAACGAGGGAACCAAAAGTGAGAATAATCCTGAAAATGCAATTTGCTGTTTGACCACTTTGAGATTTAACCAAATAGAAAATAAAAATCCTTCAAATATGAATAAAATTAATGCTGCAGAAAAATTAGGCAAATTTTCCCAAATCAGCTTAATGTCCGCAAACAACCACAAAATGTGACAGTAATAAGCGAGATTTCGCCTTGAAATTTTATCCGAACCATTGTGGCTTTAATTAAATTTCACCGCAGGACTTGCTCAATTTTCGCTCAACTAAATCTTTCAAATTTCTTTTTTCTCTCTTGGTTTCATTTCGTTATCAACCTTTCAATTTCTTTCTCTGCTTATAACTTAAATCCTCGCAAAAAAATAAAATCTAATAAAAAGAATTTTCTACCTGCTGTCATATCTCATTCATACCTTGCTCATGTCTCTTGCGTTCAAAAATGAATTTTTTTTCCTCTTTATCATTTTTGTGCTGTGCCTATAAATTGATGTGATGATACAAACATACACACACAAACCGAGCCTATAAAAGGTCACAACAAAAGAATAATCTCCGCATAATTCAATTTTCTCTTTCTTCTTCTGCTGCGTTCTTTTGTTATTCACCACATCAACTTTTTTTCCTCTTTCTTTTTTACTCTTGCTGTAATTAGTATGTGAGAGATCATATGAAGGCACAAGTTGAAGATCTTTCGTGAAGATATCTTCTCGCATGCTGCTAAGAACATTTTTCTTCTAACGTAATTTTATTTTAAAACCCAGTGAAGATTTTTAGAAAATTCAATTCAAATTTTGAAAAATCTTCTAAATTAAGTAATTTTAATCAAGTCAACTAGAAGTCAAGTGATATATGAGTCAAGTAACAAATATCAAGTCAAGTAAACTAATTTTAGCTAAAAAAATAATGAGTTTCATAAATAAATTGATTCAACAGAACTAAAAGAAATTTTGAACAAAAAATTTAAATATTTTTTCAATAAATTCTTAAAGCAGGTCTTAAAGACAATTTTAAAATTCTTAAAATTATGTCGAACTTGAAATTTGTTGTTGATTCTTATAAATTGATTTCATCACTGNNNNTATCTCATTCATACCTTGCTCATGTCTCTTGCGTTCAGAAATGAATTTTTCCTTTCCTCTTTATCATTTTTGTGCTGTGCCTATAAATTGATGTGATGATACAAACACACACACAAACCGAGCCTATAAAAGGTCACAACAAAAGAATAATCTCCGCATAATTCAATTTTCTCTTTCTTCTTCTGCTGCGTTCTTTTGTTATTCATCACATCAACTTTTTTTCCTCTTTCTTTTTTACTCTAGCTGTAGTTAGTATGTGAGAGATCATATGAAGGCACAAGTTGAAGATCTTTCGTGAAGATATCTTCTCGCATGCTGCTCAGAACATTTTTCTTCTAACGTAATTTTATTTTAAAACCCAGTGAAGATTCTTAGAAAATTTTATTAAAATTTTGAATAATGTTCTAAATCAAGTAATTTTAATCAAATCAAGTAGAAGTCAAATGATATATGAGTCAAGTAACAAATATCAAGTCAAGTAAATTGACCAAAAAAAATTTGACCAAAAACTTTAAATATTTTTTCAATAAATTCCAAAAGACAATTTTAAAATTCTTAAAATTATTTGAAATTGAAATTGTTCTTGATTCTTGTGAATTTTATTTCTTCACTGGTGCATGTTCTTCACCTATGTTCTTTTGTTATGAAGAAGGTGTATAATCAGTTTGTAATTGGAAATCATGTGGAGCCGCCAAATAAAGAACAGAAAGTGAAGAGAGAAAAAGACAAACCTAAAAATTTATTATTGATTATTTTTCATTAATAATTTTTTTTTTCAATTCAATTTTTTAAAACGAAAAATTCAAAATCAGAAGAAGTAAAAGAGAGAGAAAGAAAAAGAAGATGAAATTAATTTACGATGCTCATGGTTCATCATATAATAATATAAAACTGTTTGAAGTGGAAAGAACTCATTTGAGCTCATAAAATTCGTTTCGGCATCTTGTGTGAAATTTTTCTTCTTTTCTCCTTTTTGGTTTGCTCTAAAATTAACGAATGTTGAATAAATTCGTTATTTATTTACAATTTAAAATATTTTTTATGATAACAAACATTTTGACTTGACTTGATGAGTCATCAGTAAATAAAAGTTCAAAGTCAAATCAGTTTCAGGATTTTAAAAAAAGTTTCAATCAAGACATTTTTTATACTCTGCCGACTGTCAAATTCAATTCTTTTTCTTATATGTTCTTCAATTCAACCCAACCTGCTCAAAAGCCGTAAAAGAAACTTTCAAGTACTTTTCATCATGCGATAAATTTTTATTTCGGCAACAAGCAAGCAAAAAGAATAAAAATAAAAAATTTAGCGAAAAAGGAAAGCAAAAAAGTTGAAACGTCATGTTGAGTCAATGAAGGTTTCTCATGCTAGTCAGTCAGTCATTCATTGGTATAAAGAGAAAAGAATGAAGAATTTGCTGCTTGTTTTGTGCGAGTACACACATGTGAGCCTTACATGACAAAAGGTTCAAAGGCATTTTCATACTCAATGTTTTTGACAGCTGCTACTTCTACATTACAACAACTTACGAGTCAAATTAATCTAAATTATTCTTGAATTGAGAAGTTGCAAAAAATATGTTTTGAAAGAAGTCAATGAAGATTTTTCAAAGTATATGCCAAGGTTAAAAGTTGTGTTAAATGGTTTACAATTAGAATTTTTTACATTGTAATAATTTTT
>CM031381.1:553700-665030 GCA_018290095.1 Polypedilum vanderplanki | reverse complement strand
TTTTTTTTTGGCTTGTATTACGATCGAGATCAACTGATGTGACATTCGAACGATGTAAAGGATCAAGTGAGATGGAAAAAAGTGCAGAAAAAAGATTTTTCTCGTCTGATAAAATCAGCAATAATAACACAGAGGCAACCGCAAAAATAAGAGAAAAAACCATAAAGATTACGCAGCTTATCGAGACTTACTCGACTCTTTTCTTTTTTTTGCTTTCCTTCTCGAATTTCGCACTTTCTTATCAGTGATTTTTTTCTTCCCTTCAATTTTCTTAAAACATTTTTCCTTTAGAAAAAATCAATAAATTATTTTTATAAAATTTAATAGAAAGAAAAAATTAAATCAAGTAAAATTTCAATAAATCAAGTTTAACTTTGATCAACTTTAACTTGAGTCAAGTAAAACTAACAAAACAACTCAAGTGAAAACAAATATGTGATAAAATGTGAAATGATGCTCATTTAATGTTTGTTCCTTAACATTCATATTAAGATCAAAATGAAGCTCCAAGACACAAGAAATGAAAGAAAAGTGTGGGTGAGACAGTAATGAATGAGTGCTTTTGAGATGAATTGTCTGTTTACGTTGTTTTATGTCTAGTCAAGTGCCAAATTTTGCTGTTTTGTTTGTTCGAGATTTGATAAAGTGCTTTCTGATGCATTCATAAATACAGAAGAATTTCAATTTCATACTTTATTATTTTCATTTTCTTAGAATTTATTTAATAAAATTCTTTCAAAATTAATTTAAAAATTGCATCAAAATTCTTTTTTTAAATCCTTTTTTAATTCCTTTAAATCATTTCTCATGTAAGATTTTCTTTTTTTCTCTAGAAAGGATAAAATTTTTTAAATCCTTCATGAATGCTTTGTACATACTTTTATCATTAAACTGCTGACAATTTAATTGATTTAACAACTACAATGTACAAAAGAAACGTGATAAAAACAGAGAAAAGATGAAAAACTCGAGCAACTTCCCTTCAACTTCCATTAAAGGATTAAAATGCTCAAATGAATTCCATTTAAATCACATCATGTTATAAATGCTTTTCTCGCTTTTTAGATGCAGAATTTTAAAAAGAAATTTACGAGGGATGAAAATTTAAAAAAGTTTAATAAGAAAGTCATTGAAAAAAATCAATTCTAACATTGAATATTTTATGAAAATTTAGTATGCATCACTTGGAAATTTTATACTGAAAAAATTATTTTTTATAAAAAATGAAATATTTTTTTAATGATTGACTTAATGAATAAGAAATGTTTGCTCTTAAAAAGCAAATCTTTTATTTAAATTTATAATTATGCACATACTAATGAATTAAATTGCATAAATTCAAAATTTAATTAAGTCTAAATGTGATTATTGCTGAATATGATTTTCTACTTATAGTCTTTAATTATAATTTTCTCATAATAAGTGAAGTTCTTATTTGAAATTTAAATTATTTCTAATTATAAAAGTGTTAATTTTAGGAAAATGTTTTCTTTAATTAAGTAGGTGTTTTATAAATAAACAAGAAAATTATTATGTACAAATTATTTTTGAAAGACTACAAAAATTTTCCCTAAAAGAATTCAAGAAGAATAGAAAAATAATTCTAAGATTCTCAGCATCTACCCAATGTAAATTATTAACTGTAGTAAATCAAGTTCAAATGAATGGCACAAAAAAGCTGCACATAACACATGTACTTTGGCATTCATTTTTTGGGGTCATGAAGTAATAAATTACTTGCCTGTTGAAACAATGAAACAACTGCCTACGCGAGCTCTTCATCTACTGCCACTGTGATTTTTTATTTCTTTCCTGTGTGTATTGTTAACTGTGACGTGCATTCTCTCTTTTTTTGCGCTTAAATTTTTAATGAACATGGCAAATCTGCTGCTGCTGTTGCTGACATAAAGGACTCACTTGCTCACCAGTTTATAGAGAAAAAAACTGCTGAATAAATGGGAAAAAAGGAAATTTGAATTTGTAGATTTCTCGTTATTTTTCTGCTACACCTAACAGAGGAAATTTTTTACATTTTTCGTTGCACATCCATGATGGCATGACAGAATCAGATTTGTGCCATATATTTTTATTTCTCATGAAAAACAACACAGTTTTTTGTGTGCGTTCTGTTGCATTGCAAAGTTAATAATTTCAAACACAATATCCTAACTTGTGCTACATACAAAATTCAAGTAAAGACTAGCATACTGAAATGGTTTGGCTGAATTAAAATTTTCTTAATATTCATTTTTAAAAAAATTATGTCTTCATTGTGTTTTGATATAGTTATGTTAAATTTGTAAACTTATATGAAATTTCATTGTAAATTATTAATCTTAAATTTCCCATTTTTAATCTTTGAAATAAAATCAAATGTAAAGTCAAGTAGTCTGAATCAAGTTGAAGTTAAGCTATATAATTCAAGTCAAATTGATTTTCATTATCAAATAAAAATATTTTATTATGAATTTTGAGGATTAATCAAATAATTTGAAACTTTAATTTAATATTTTGAATCATTTAATTTAGTAAAAAAATTAAATTCATTATCATAAAATTTATAGATTTCCAACAACTAAAAATCAATTTTGAATGTAAATAAAAAAATTTTAAGTTTACAAACCTTAATCCATGAGGAAAAAGAAGTAAAAAAAGACAATTTTTAAAAGTTTAATGAACGAACAAAAAAAGAGAACAGCAGTAGCAGTAGCAGAAAAAGAGGGAAATTTAATTAAACAAATTTAATCAGTTTCTTTCACACAGAAAAAAAACGCCAACCTTACTTAAAATCATTTCAATGCCTTAATTGAGATAATCTCTTGAGCAAAAAAAATTGAATTAAATCTTATAAACTTTTTCCTTCTTTTTCTACATAAAAATAATGCTTCTTTGAGGCTTATTCTCTCTGCATAACACAAATTTAAGCTCCACAGTTGATGCTGTAACTTTTCCTTTATTTTTTACATTTGGCTGTGATTACTTGTCTGTTAGCCACGCTTACTCGTCCTAATTTTCATGTTGAACAGCGAACAAGCGAAAAAGGAAGAGAGAAAAATTTTGTTTTTATTAAATTAGCAAGTTAAATTTATATTTTTCGCTTATTTTAATTCTTATTGACCGTAATTGTGTTGAATGAAGAAAATTCTGCTTCACAAAAAAAATTTATTTTGAATGAGAACGGTTATAAGAGAGGTAACAAAAATTTATTTTATAAAATTGAACTTTTTTTAGGATAAATCAGAAAAGGTATTAAATTGCTTCTTTTTATTTTTCTTGTTGTGTTCTGATTTGGGCAAAGGTTTTGATAGGGAGAAAAAAAGGTTGTTTAGTATCATACTTGTTTTTATGTATATTTTTTGGGTTAATGAGTGAAAGAGAATTTTTTAACTTCTTTGTCAACTTTAAAAATCTTTAATTTGAATTTTCAGAAACAAATTTTTCAAAGTCAAAGCTTGGACAATTTTAAATCAAGTTGATTTTAAAACTAATTTTTAAGGAATATAAATAATTTGTTCAATATTTATTTGATTTTAGTAGTTTTATGCAGTCAAAATATTCATTGAAATGTAAGATTGTAGTTTCAAAATTGTATGCGGATCTCAAAATTAATGATTTTTGTATCTTTAATAAAAGACAAGTTGATGTTAAGTCATTCATTTGAAGTCAAGTAAAAATTTCAAGTTGAAGTCAAGTCATTTATGAATCAAATTGACTCAACTTTTAAATTTATAAAATTTTAAACAAAACAATTGAATGTCCAATACTCGGTCCTTATGAAGTCAATGAAAATATGAAAATGTACTTTTCATTCCTCAAGCAGTTTTAAACGTTCAATGCACTTGCATGCTTTTAAATTTTTTATTTGCAAGGGAGTCATTTTGCGGCAGAGTCATGAAAATACTTACTTGGCTTTATCGGCAGCTTTTTTGGCTCCAAACTTAAATTTTCATATGAATTCATAATTTGGCAACGATTCAAATGTTCTTAGTATCGACGTTAGTGTCTCATTGTCCAATAAATTTGACAAAATGTACCTAACGACATCAATATGGTGCCTTTTACCGTTCTCGACAAATATTTGCATGTCTGCGGGCTATACTTTCTCTGGGACACCAACAAGTATCATATTTGGTTGTAATGGCTACGGATAATCAACAGATTGATCTCAATTCAGAAAAATAAAAGTTTTTATTGTTCTTTTTAAATTGAAATTGTAATTTAATATTTTGAATTTTATTTTATTTATTTGCAATTGATTCTGCTACTTATTTTATGAAATTTACAACGTCTAGAACAATTTAAAAATTGTCGCATGTATTGAGGTTTATTTTAAAAATCAATTTTATTATAAACAAGTTTCACTCTCATTACCAATGTTTGAGTGACATGATTGGAAAGAAAATTGATTTCAAATTATGACACATGCATGTGTGGTCATTCCATAATAATCAATTTATATTTTGGACGATGAATTTAAATGAGGGAAAAACACAAATTTTCCATAGATAATTGAATTCATGGCCAACAAACTGTGATGTTTTTCACTATTTGAAATTGATTGATAAGTACAATGAACTGAAAGTGTGGCAGACATGAAAATTTCAAAAATTACCTTTTGCGTTTATTTAAGAAAAAGTTTTAGAAATTTCCACAAAAAATCAACAAAAATATAAAACTTTTCTCATTACAAGTCATGAACTTTCTATTAATAATTTTTATTTTTATTATGACCTTTTAAGGTTGTTTTCTCATCAACCAACTCTTTTCATTTACTACAACATGACACAAAATTTTATTACAGAATAATGTAGATGTTCATTATGGTATTTGTCGATCAGCTTTTATAAAGCTACTATAGACTTCATTTAGGGAAGAAATTTTATGGCCGTAGGCTTAAGTGATTTAACAAATTGGAAAGTTATGGACGTTTTTTGCGTTTTGAAAATGTTCATTGCTAAGTTTATGATCATGATTGTTATGAGTTTGTGTCAAAGGGGTTAAAACTTTTCAACTCTAAAAAAATCTATAAAGTCAAAATATTTTATAGAAGTGAATACTCCCTTAAGAATAAAATAAAGCAATAAAAATTTGGAAAAAATCTTCAATCGCAAAATTTTATGTGAAGAAATGAGCTTTGGATTGTGCAAGTTGAGATATTTCTTCCGAATGGATTGAGTACAAAATGTTTACGACTGCCAGAATGGAAGCAAAAGTGACATCTAATGACATCCATTTGTATTCATTTAAGCAGTGATTTCACAATAAATCTTGTAAGAATTTTCTTTTTTTTTTGCTTTAATTTTATTGCAAACAGCGTTGTTTGGAGACCAATTGAATGCCATAGAAAATTCACAGAAATTCTCAAAATCCGTTATTTTTTAAAAACTTTCAAAATTTGGATTTGGAAGTAGTGTACTGACAGAACGGAAAATTTTGTGGAAATTTCTGGTAGGCTTTTTCCGACCGGGAACGGGAACGGGAATTCCCGGGAATTCCCGTTCCCGTTCCCGTTCCCGTTCCCGTTCCCGATGAAAGTCCGGGAATTTAAAAAATCATGTCAGTCACTACGAAATTAATTTTTCAAAGACCGGTAAAATATTAAATTTAAAAAACCGTTAAATTTTAAAATTTTGAATTTTTATTTCATTTAATTTAAAGAGCAGTAAATTATCATAAAATATAAACATTTCCAGAAGACTAATTCTGAACAACTCTGTTTTCAATTCAAGAATTTTTTTTAATTTTCTGCTATTCACATGTACATGCTACAATATAATTTATATCATATTTTTAGCTTTAACAACACTTTTTTCTCATTCATAAAATAACGAAACTAATATAAAAAATGCATTTTCCAACTATGCACGTACCTTTTTCGTGCTATTTCCGTCACTGAACTTTAGCATTTCAGAAATAGAAGGAGAAAAAAACTGAGAATCATAAATGCATAAACATTGTCGTCATCATATGTGATTTTACTTTCTCGTATCAACATTTTCAATTTACATATGAAGTACGAATGATTTTAATTCACTCAATTGCATAAACTGATATGATGATATGAACTTTGAATGATGACACTGACTACATTGGGACTATATCGTAGTCAATTAAGTAAATTGCAATTTCAATTGATATTTTTAATTTAAAAAATGTGTTTTTTAATTAAAATAATGAAAAAATGTGTTTAAATGATAGCGGTTTGAAATTTTTGATTAATTTAAATAAAACATTTTTGTACTTTTTTATTTTATCAAATTAAAAATTGTGGAATTTTGTGACATTTTGAAAACTTTCTTGATTTTGTTTATTTTTTTGACAATAAAATTTAAATTCTATCAGATTTATTAAAATTTTTCAAATGCTTTCACCTTGATTTTACTTTTATCATGAAAATCTCTTTTTTTATTGCCTACATGTAAGTGAGCATAAATAAAATAAAGAACATTCCTAAGTACTTGAACATAATAAATCACATTTTAAAATGAACAGAAGAATGAAAAATTCAAGAGCAATAAAACGATTTTATGAGTGTAAGTAAGTGAGTAGCACAAAATAAAATCATTGTGGGAGTTTTTCAATAATGCACTTGGGTCAATGGACTGGTGAAGCTCTTTCAGGAGGTAAAAAGCTTATTTTTATATTTCACTTCAAAAAAATAATAAATTTTTATTTACAAATCATGGAAATTAGCACAAAAATAAAAATTGTGCACGCTGCAAAGCAATAAATCTTTGTCATTGTCTCACATGTTTATATTTTTCCCCAAAAATAAAAATAAAAATAATGTGCAACAGAAAATTTTCCCTTTAGTATGAAAAGCGACGAAACAACAGCAGCAGCAGTTGAATGAGAAAAAGAAAATAAACATAAAATGACTCAATTAAAATTTTGTGTGTTTGCAATTTTCTGCAAGCAACAGCAAGTTTTCATCGTTTTATTGGCTTTACAGTCATAAATGTATATATTGTTGCCCTCATAACGACATAAAGTATAACATTGAATAAATATTGAATTATTTTCTTTTTTTTCGGATCCATCTCATGAGTAGAGAGAGACAGGCACATTGGGCCATATGTTGCAACTCTCACACATGAAATTTCGGAAATTCTATAAAATATGCTCAACATAAACATACACAAAAGAGAGAAAGAGAGCCAATAAATCACAAACAATAACTTTTAGTTTTTCCTTATAGCATTTTATTGTTATGCATAAATTTGCCATATTGCTGCTTACTTGCTTGCTAGCCAAGGTTTTGACACTTGAGATTCAAGAAACTCGATCGATTGAATAATAATTCAAGTCAACTAGAAGAAAAAGCTTCAAGTTGACTTTTTATATATTACTTGACATTAATTTGACTTTTATCTAGGGTTCGGCACTTGATGCATGTAGTCAAGTACATGCGCATGTAATTTTTCAAGCTGCATGCAAGTAAATTTACTTGAAAATGTCTCTAATTCATTCAAATTTTATTAAATTTAGTCAATATTTTGTCAAATTTATATGAAAGTCAATGATTCTTAACTTAACATAGTTTTGGACCGATTTAAATTTAAACTGAATGAATTAGAGACATTTTTAGGAAAATTAATTTGCATGCAACTTGCAAAATTACATGCGCATGTACTTGACTACATGCATCAAGTGCCGAACCCTACTTTTATCTAACTTGAACTCAACTTGATATTTAATTATATGATATTAACTTGATTTAAATGATTTTACTTGACTTGATTTAAACTACTTGTTTTAAACTTGACTTTTTAAAAAAAATTAATTTTTATAATTGCATTTGTAAAATTTCAAGTCTAGCATATTTGATTAAAATTAAATAATTTAAATGCTCATGCCTTGTTTAGGATTTATTGAATAAGCAATAAATTTTTCATCCTTTAACTTATATAAATTTATTTTAGTTCTTCTTTTTTGACATGTATTGATATATTTAATATGAAAACTTCATTCATTCGTTTTTAAAAAAAAATTATTCATATGAATGAGACAATAAATTATCTTGTTCATAAACACCTTCATATGCATGTGCAAATATAATCATGAGCAATCAAGCAAACTTTTTTTAAAAACAGCTTTTATTTTTCTGAGTTGTGAATATTTTATGGCAGCTAATAGCTTTAAGCACCATTGGTGCAATACATCATAGCAATTTAATTACGACAGTGCTTGCAAATGAGTCGTTGTGGTGGTAGTGGAAATTTTCCTCAAACCTATGAGCCGTTTCATATTTCATTCCATTAACCAGTTTATATGATTGCATGCATTCACATTTATTAACATGAAACCATTTCGTTGCATACAAATTTCGAGTTCACTCTCTTGTTCACCTCTTATTGCATTCATTGGTCAACACATTGCAACATTGTGAAACATGAAAACAAACACTCATTAATTTTCAACACCAATTTGCATTTTATTCAAAAAAGCTTTTACCTAGTCAAAAATTTTCATTCTTTCTACAGCAACACATGTGACATAAATGTTTGCATGACATGAATTTTTTAAGCCTTGTTTTAGTATCATAAATGATGAGAAAGTGCAAAACATGACATTTTAATTCTCTACTGATAGCATTTTATGGATATTGTTGACTTTATGGTAATTGCTAAGAGATGCTGCATTTTTAAGGGAAATGTTAAAAAAATTATGTTCAAAAATTAGTGAAGTCCAACCCTAAGTCATCATGAACTACAATTTTAATGCAGTTTCAATTTTATATTTTAAATTTTAATGATTGGCACTTGATACATTCATGCAAGTTGACTAAATAAAAATATCTCAAATTCATTCAGATTAAATTTTAATTTGGTTCTTTTCATATAAAATTGCATGGTTTTTTACCAAATTTTTAAAAACTTAACAAAGTAGAGACATTTTTTATTAAGTTAGCTTGTAATATTTCAATCAACAATCATGTTCTATTTAAAATATGTCAATATTAATTTTATTAACATTCAACAAGAATTTTTGTCTGCATTTTTTTGTCTTATCAAAAGAAACAAAGCAGCACGCATCATGAAATTGTCATTGAGAGATTTTACAACGTTAGCTCCTTTTAGATAATTCATTACACTAAAAAAAGAGCACGAGCACACGACAGTTAGAGAAAAAGACTCATAAAAGTTTTCCTTAAATGATTCTCGTGTCTCGTAAAACTTTCTTTCTGTCTCCATTCATGATTCTTGTTTTTGCATTAAAACTTTTCTTTCTCTTTCTTTTCTCTCACAGATTTTAATGTCTCAATTTTAAAAGCGTCTCATAAAAATTTTCCAGCAGTAAAACTTTTTCTCTGTGAGCTTTCTCTACCAACATAAAAATGATAAACTTTTCTTCCTTTTTCTTGTGTCTTTTCTTCTCCTTTTCAGTTATTTTATTTTACTTACAAGGAAGAAAAATGTCATAAACAAACGAAATGATTCTTTTAAATATTCACACTCAGTTTATTAACATAATTTTCTTGTGCATAATAAATTTTGTTTTGCTCATTGCCATTCTTCTACTTTTTTCTTTACTTATTGAGATAGAAATGAATTGAAAAAATCTCTTGAATTTTTTAGTACAAAAGTGATAAACAAAAGCTTTTTTGTATTATTGGTACAAATTATGATAAAAAAATAGAAATCTAAACTCGGATATTTTAATTTTTCATAAAAATTTATGTGTTTGATGTTGGAATTTCATGTTAATATAAATCACATCATGTCAACAATGATTTTATTATCAATTTATCAATTCTGAAATCAACAAAAAATTATAAAATTCAAGTTAAATTGACATTTAAATCACTTGAATCAAGTTAACTTGAACGTACTTAACTTTTGAGTTCGCTTGTGTGTTACTTGACTTGACATTTTGACCAATTTAATCAACTTCACTCTTACTTGATTTTTTAAAAAGTTTGATTATAAATTTTTATTTAATAAGTGTGCAAATATTGATTTAAATTTTCAAAATTTCATTCTAATCTAATTCATTTAATCTTGTTAAATAAACATAAAAATTGTACTTAACAAGAATATCATTTACATTGTTGTAAAATCAGAGATGCATGAACTCAATAATGAAGAACATTTTTGTAATGCAGTTTGCAGTAACAAGTAAACAGAAAGATGCATGATGTTTCTGTAATTTATACAACTTTATATATATGATTGTATATGAGAAAACACATATTTTATGCACATGCTATGAATGAGATGCACTTGAGATTTAAAATTTTTGTATGATGAAAATTTATAAGGCTTTTCTAGAGCTTTTTTCCCCAGTGAGATTTTTTTAATAGACAAAAATTAATTCAAGGTCATTGTTCATATTTATCAAAAAATAGAGGGTAAAATATACTAACCCGTAAAATTAGTCTGTAGGGCAAGCTTCATCACTATCATCATACATAAGAAAATGCACATCGATCATTGTTATCATTATAATGATGTTCATACAAGAACAATTTATCTGCCCACCTATCCGAAAAAAAGGATTCAACAACAATATGAAAAAAGACTCTGTTCGGTCAATATGAGTTTGCTTTGGTAATATAGGTTAACCTCATTTTAGTTTTACTTCATCGTTCATTTTTCTCTCTTTCGTCATTTACTTGTATAATCGAGAATGAACTTTTTTGTTCTTTTTTCCTTTTCCATATTCATAAGCCGCAATGCTCCAACATCAGCAGAGTCTGTCCAAGTATAGTATATGAGTTGAGTATGAATCATAATAACACAATGGACAACAATAGTTTTATACTATGGTAGATATTTGTTTTCACCATTGTTATATGTGTGTGTATCAAGCGGAAAGTGAGTGAAATGAGGAAAAGAAGAAGATGAATTGATGGGTAGGATGGCATGAATGATGCTAGAAAACAGCTTTTTTTGTGATATTCATTTCATGCATCAAATGTTTTGATTGAACTTTTTTCATTAGTTACGGTTTTTATTCTGTGTGTTTTTATCTCTTTCTCTCGCGCTAAAAAGCAAAAAAAAGCTTTTGGATTAGACAAGATAGGAGGCAATAGCAATAAAGCATTTTGTGGGAGGCTTTTTCATTTATATAGACAGAGACTTGCAAAGTGACATTTAGTGGAAAAAGACTTGATCTGTTTTGTTTAGTTTCTGAAGGGTAACAATAAATTGTTTGTACCAAAATCAATAAATCAGCATCAATTGATACTTAACATTGAATGATAACCAACATTTTTATTAAGACGAAAAATTTAGGGTTTGATACTTGCATCTGTAGAGTCAAGTGTATGTATATTTTTTGTCAAGTTACTTGCAAGTTGACTCACTCAAAAATTTTCTTTAATTTATTCAGATTTTATTAAATTTAATTAAAATACATAGAAAATTCAAGAATCATTGACTTTCATTCAAATTTTCTGAATTTCAAAAGAATTTAATAAAAATCTGAATTGATAAGAAACATTTTTGATTAAGTCAACTTGAATACAACTTGACAAAAAATATGCACATACACTCGACTGTACACATACAAATCTAAACTCTAGTATAATTATGAAATAGAAAATAATTGAAAGAAAAGGTAACAAAATTCAGTCTGATTTTTGAATTTTTCATTTATTCATTCAAAGTTATTTAATTAAATTAAAATAATTATGTATTGCAGACACATATCATTTTCAATTAAATTTTTAATTCAATTTTATGCAAATAATAATGATGAAAATAATTTATGTTTTAAATTAAATTTAATGAAGCAGTTAATTGATATAATTACAAGTAAATATGCATGTATATTGCATGTAATTAAGAGTTATCGAAATTAAACTTTAATTTATTGTAAAACATAAAAATTTCTGTTTATAATAAAACAAAACAAAAAGCCAGCTTGTCTCTGTCAATTCAAACAACAAATATTGTTGTTATGTCATTTAGAAAATGCATCATGCATAACAGCCAAATGCCACTAAATCCTAAAAACAAAAGTTTATTCTGAAAATTGATAAATCACTCGGAATGCAAATTTTTTTCTTTTTTGTTGTTCCAGATGAATTATTTTGCTGTGTGAGTCGAGACAGCATGCCAAAAAAAAACTTTAGTCGCCTGTTGTTTATTTTTCCAATACGCAATCTAAAGTTGCTAAACTCAAATGCATGCATGAACACTCTTTTGTCTTTGCTCCTCTTTTTATTATTCACTGCCGTTGGAAATATTGCAGTTTTTTGCCACTATTCGTTTCGCATTCCATATGAGTATTCAGTGTGCCATCACAAATAAAATTAGAGAATTTTTTTTCGCATTCGTATAAAAGTAGGAAGTAGAAAAAAAGGTAAAAGTTGTGTGAACAGTAATGAAGTTAAGAAAATGGCAAAGAGCAAATTCTAGGTCATGTTGAATGAGATTTTTAGTTGCACAGAAGGTACCAAAGAACAACGTCCCGCTTGTGTGCACATTTAACTTCACAACTCGACAAATTTTACCAAGCAACAGCAGCAACAACAAATCTAAAAATGACATCCTCAGCAGCATTCATAGAATAGTAAACGTGGCAGCAATAGTTATGCTAGTTGCAAACTAACAGCATAGCATGAAAATGGCTTGCAATTCATATGGGGAAATTGCAATGCAACGATGTGTAATACTATACGGCTTCTAAATGAATCTCTGCATTTCTTCCATACTTTTTTTTGCTTCTGCTTCGTTATTTAATGAAAATTGAAAAACATTTGAGCGAGAAAGAGAAAAAATTATGAAATTAAAAGGAATGTTGAGAAGATGAGAATTGAAATTAGTTTTGTGTTTCGTTTCCGGTTTGTTAAAAGTTGATGAGAAATTTTTTTAGCGAAGTTTCCTATCAGTATAGAAAATAATTAGTATAATTTGCACTTTGTCTATCTATGAATAATAAAGAATATTAAAAAATCTCTAGAAGAGTTAAAACCGAAATTAAAACAATAATAATGAGTCAAGTAAAATAAAAAGTCAAATCAAAAAATTAAGGTCTGAACATCCTTTTTGATTTTTTTCGATTGTTTGAAGATTAATAACTTCTGCTAGCTAAAATGCGTTCATAACAAGTTATTGATGCATCAGTATGATTAATAAAACTGAAATTTTCTATCTTGTTATCCATAGCATAAGTAAGAGTTCTTTAAAAAAGCTTCAAGTTTTAATAGCATGATACACACTTCAATTCCAATCAACTATAGTCATGGGAATTTATGTGTATATTGTATGAATTTTCTCTTCTCTTTCTCACTTTTATTCTGCATGCTTTCAACTTTAATTCCGGTCACGTAAGTTTTAAGCGGAACAAAAATGAGATGAGAAGCGAAGCCAATTTTTAGGATCGAAGCTTCCACTTTGCCTGATGAGATTTCTACTTTCACACAAAAAAGGCTCTCTCTTTTTTGGCTCATTTTTGTATCATTTTCATTAATTTCTTATCTTTTCTTTTTTCTTATATGTGAAAACTTTTTTTAGAAGAAAGAAAGCTTTTCAATAGAAGAAAATTTTTTAGCCATTAAATTTTCATTAGAGATCTTTTTTTGTCCTAAGTAAAATGAAGATCTTGAAGGCATGTGATAAGAATAAGAAACTTTTTCATTTACCTTCAATTTTATTCAATATTACATGAAAATTATTTTTTAAATGTTAATTGTTGTTGTTTCGTTTGAGTTTTTCTTTTCATATTTCAATGAATGAAACAACCCAAAAAAAAGAGATTAGGTTTATGTTTCTTATTCAATAGATACTTAAGGATTAAAACGAGGAGTTTTTATACAAAGATTGGGTTTAAGGGAAATTATTAATTACTTTACAAAAATGATTTTTTAAAAATATTGAAATTTTGATTCGATACTTGATTAAATTTTAATGACTCATTTAATAAATTTAATTTTCAGCATAATTTTCAGTTTCTCCATCAATTTTAATTCCAGTTTTGCTTTCAATCCAATCGATGTATGAAGAAATTTTGGTAGAAACTAATGGCATATTTGAATCACAATCACTTAAAATTTCACCTTTGCCGTCTTTTCCAAAACTTGCAATTCCAATGACTTGTTTTATACCATTAATTTTCTTTACTATTGCACCACCACTGTCACCTGAAAATTTACTTTTTAATAAAATGGAATAAAATTTTCAAATTTTACCATTGCATGGCATTCCTTTAATTTTCATTGTGCAAATATTATTTGTTGTTATGTATTCAGTGTAATATTTACGATATTTTAAGCATTCCTTAAGTGGAATTAATCTCATTGTTGCATAATGTAATAAATCTGTCGATGTATTATATGCTACATGACCCCAACCGCTCAATTCAACTTTATTGTCTTCACTGTCGTATTCAAAAAGTTTCTTATTTGATATTTTTATTGCTTGTATTGATTCACTAAAATTTAATGCCTCGGGAAGTTCAATTATACCAATATCATAAACTGCAGATGGCATCGAAAAGTTTTCGTGCATAAAAAATTTACTTGATTCAACAAAAATGCCACCAGATTCATCAGTGAGGTCATGAGCTCCAGCTAAGATTCCAACAGTTTCATTATCAAAAATATCTTTAATTACATGTGCTGCTGTAAGTACATGACGATCGCTAATTAAAACACCTGCACCATAAGACGCTGGTCCGTAAATCATCACAGTAAAAGGAAATTGATTAATTTCAGCTTCTGTTCCATCATAAATGGCACTAATTTTATAATTTAATTGAAATAAAATTGCTAACACTAAAAAAATATTCGACATGATTTTGACGAGTTTAGTTTAAAGACTGAGTTTATTTTATGTGTTATCAGTAAATATTTTTATAGCAAGTCACTTATCGCTTTCGCTCTCGTTCTGCTTTTTTTAGAATCACTTTAATGACGTTAATGTTTACTCTTTTTTATGAATGAATAATTTTTTAATGATTTGTTCGTGGTTGACGTATTTTTCTAAGAAATTTTATTATTAAACGAACAAAAAAAATTTGTAATACGTTAAGCTTTATTTAATATGAACAAACACGTTTGTAAACATTTGCATTTTAAATCAAGTTAAACACACTCAAATTAAACAATTTGATTTATGACTTGACTAATAAATTTAAATTAAATTTTCGTAATAAAAATTAACAATTTATTTTGTGATTTTTTCCAAAAATTCAAGTCTTTTCAGGATTCAAGTTTTAAAATAATTTTTTAATACAAAGTTTTGATATTTTCCATTAAAGTCAAGTACTAAATAATTTCAAGTCAAGTAATTTTTTAATCAAGTTCAGTACAAGTAAATAAAAAAGATAATTCACAATCAAGTTTTTTTAACCATAAAATTTAGGTCATGTCAGGATTAAATCCAAACATATAAAACATTAACTTTAAATAATTTAAACGCTTAACTTTAAAATTAATTTAGATTTTATTATCGTTATTCTCAAATATAATTCCAGTAATTTCACTTATCAAACTTAAATATGATAAAAGTCTAGCTGCAACAGCTGAAACATTTGTTGAACAATTATTATTACAAGCTTTTCCATCGTCCGAACTATTAGTTCTTCTAAATACTTTTAGAAAACAGCATAATTTGCATTCTTTTTGTGTTAGTTTTGAAAACCATGCAGTACTAGAACCTAAACAATTGAAAATTTAAATGTTCTTTAATTTGGAAAGTTTTTTGAAAATAATAACATGGCAATCTTTTAATAGTAACAGCAAAATAATGGCCCACAATAAAAGCTTCAATGTAAAAACTTTTGTATTTCATGCATTCATTTAATGGTAAAAGTTAGTGTGCATCAAAATATTCAATATATCTCATTCATCTTAAATTTCAATTTTCTGTATTGTGTCATTAAAGGTCAATGTCTTTTACAATCCAACAACAGCAATGTCATATACAGCCGATGGCATTGTAAAATTTTCATGAATCCAAAATGGTTTCAATTCAAATTCTTCACCATCATCAGTATATTTATGTGCACCAACGGTCATAAAAACTAAATCACTACTTGACATTGCACAATGAGCTGAAGTAATCACATGACTTTCACTAATCAAAACACCTGTATGAAATTTATTTTAACATTTCACTACGACCGAATAAGGAAAATGAAGTGGTTCTGCGAATGTTGCATTATAAATTGCAGTAGCAAGTTATAAATTTAAAATTATTAATGACACTATTAGCTTCATTGCCAGAATTCAAACTGAACAATTGAAATAAATCTCATGATGCTTTTATGGGCATAAATTCAATGATTTCAAATTGCTTCGTAAATTATATGATGGAAATTGCATCACATCAGTTTGAGTTAAAATTTATTTCAAGGTAAAGACAAATTGATTATCACAAATAAGAGAAAAAAGATAAAAATGCATAAACCTTAAGAAATAAGGTTTGAACTTGCATACAAGTTGACTTGCTTAAAAAGTTTTATAATTCGTTCAAATTTTATTTTTAATTTGGACAAAATTTTAGTGAAACCTAAATTGATATAGATTCGACTGAATTCAATGACATTTGAATTAATCAGAAACTTTTTGAGCAAGTCAACTTGCATGCAACTTGATACATGCAAGAAGCAAGTTCTATGAAGAATTGATGCACAATTCAGAGTTTCTTTACCTTGAAATCACTTTAAATTTATGTGTCGTGGAATCTGAAATGTTATCAACCCAAAAGAAATTCAATTAACTCAATGCAATGACATTTGACGACAATTCTAGACACGATAATTTACTTTAATTTATCTTTTCTTTCATTCTTTTTATAAAAATATGTAAATGTAAGAAATTGTTGAACAAGATGAAATTTTTCATGTTGAATGAATAAATTTTCTTCTCTCTTTCAATTCCCACACTTTCACACTCATAAAAGAATGTAATTTGTAAAGGAGCAATAAAATGACGAATCGTGTCTACTTGCTTTCTTTTGTTGCGTTGCGTAAAAATAAAGTAAAAGTTTCTAGCACATTTTTTTATTGTATTTGTGAAAGGGATGCAATTTTATACACTTTGGCTATCTGATCAATATTTTATTAATTTTTCTTAAATTGCGACTAAAACAATTGATAATTCAAGTCAAGTTAATAAAGTCAAGTAAATTTGTAAGAAATCAAGTGACTCAAAAATTGAAAAATAAAATTAAAAAAAAATTGCGCTTTAAAACTGTCATTGTTGGATGATTTATTCTCCTTTTCATGATTGTAAAACATCTAGGAACAAGAAGGAAAGTTTGTCAAGAGTTTTTTGCTCGTTGTCTCTCGTTAGAAGAAATTTCTTTGAATGAGCTGTTTGAGGATTGTGTTTAATTTTTTATTTGATTAAAAAACTTTTCTTTTACAATCTTGTTAGGCAACGAATTAAAACTAAATAAAAAAAATTATGCTTGAAAAATTGCATAAATTTGGGCTTAAAATTATTCATCTTATAAATATGTTGTATAGTATTACCACAATACCATATAATTTTCCTCAGTGATATAGCAGGTAGGCGAAATGTTCTCCAATTCACTTCATATGAACATAACTTTCCATCATTTTGTAAGGCTTAAATATGAATATTCTCATATGAAAATGTTACGTGAAAGCTCTTTCTTTCTACCAAAACACTTTCACTCGCATAATCTTGCTTCACTCTTAAGACTTTTTTTTTATGATGGAAACGAGCATAATTTTTATGACTCAAGCTAGTATATTTATGTGTGGGAGCAAACATAAAGAAAGGCGTGTGTGTGTGTGTTTTGGGACTATTTTTTGTACGCATAGAGACTTAGATTTTATTTTTACTTACTTACTTTATTTTTCTGTTGGTTAATTTTTATGAAATCTGAAATGAAGGAAAAGGCAAACATCAAGAAAGGTAAGGAAATCAAACGTAATAATAATAAAAGCAAAGAGGTTGGTTGAGTGGAAAAAGGCAAAAAGCTTTTCGACATTATAAATAGAAAAAAGTCTTTAAAGTTTGATTGTGCAGAAAACTAAAAAAAATCATTTTTTAAAAGTAAATTCTTTTTTAATGCACAGACAATGAAGCATGAAAAATTAGTGCATTGCCTAAGTAGTTGAATGACAATTAAATTAAATTAGTTCAACTATGAACTCAAACGTATAATTTTCTATTTATATAAGAAAGAGAAATTCTAACAAGATATGACATGTATAAAGTATTTTTTGGATTCGCATCAATTCACATAATAAAAATTGATGTTGGTTGAAATAGAAAAAAATGCTACTTTTGTTTCAAATTAATTACATGTTTTCAACCGACGACTGCACGTATATATTTCAGTAAATGCTTATTGAAAACTGTTATTAAGAGACAACGGGAGAATTTTTTGATATGATAAATTAGACAGCTGAATTTATTTATCAAAATATGTTCTGGAATATTGAAGATTTTTGACTTGAATTTTACTTGACTTTTTTATGTGACTTGACTTATATTCTTATAAATCTTAATCAATTTTAATCATATCTTAGGAATGACTTAAAAAGTGTTTTTAGATTTAAAAACTGTGAAAATATTTTACATTTCTACACCAATTCATTACAGAGTAAAAATTACTGATTTTCCTATTCTTGTCCAAAATGAGAACAAGAAAAAAAATTTTATAGCAAGAAGATTAAAGAACGAGTCATAAAATTTGCTTCGTTTTACCATTTGTGTTCATTACACGATAAGTGCTTTTCTACGACTTCTTTTTTCTCATTTTTACCAACGCATCGAGTTAAGAAATCGATAGAAACTTATCTTTCAACAGAAAACTCATCATCACAGCCTTTTATGGTTCTTCGATAACACAGATATGCAAAATTCATCCTCTTTGCCTTTCCTCTTTCATGTGCTGCTTTATTGATGCTGAGTTCCTATGAAAAAGTGAGTGAATTACTTACAAAAATGTTGCTTGCTGCTATTGCTGCTATTGAAAGTGAAAGGAAGCGAGAAAATCTATTGGAATGTGAAATGATGTCAAAAGATTACTTTTTGCTATTACCCGAAAAAAAGCGAACGTTCTTCTTTCATCTTTTAATGCATACGACAGCACTTTTTACACATTTTAACACTGTGATTTGCTTTAAGTGTTTTTCTGCTAACTGATGGACTATTGAGAGTTGAAAAGCTGCAACTTTAAGAAAATTTAAAGAAATTTTTTTTTGATATTTTGTCTTTTACGAAGATGTAAAATTTCTTTCTGTCAAGCCAGGCAAAATTAAACCTTTAATTTCTTCTTGATTTTAATCTTTTATTATCGGGGTAAATCGAGTCAATTTATTATTAAGATAAGTAGAAAAGTTTGAAAAGTAAATAAAATAGAAAAGTAGGAAAATTTATGTAAGTAATGATTGCTGATTATCACAAAAAAATAAGTAGAAATCTGTGATATTTTTGGTAATGATGTTTTCTTTCATTAATGCAATGGAATATCAAGAAATATGAGCTAAAAGATTCTCAATAAATAAAAATATTTCAATTATCAAAAAAAAATTCTTTTTTCCTAAAAATGTTCATTTTAAAAAGTAAAAACATTTCTTTATAAATTTTATTTCAATATTTTTAGAATTCAAACTCTACGGCTAAAAGAGATTTCAGAAAATAAATATTACAGAAAAGCAAAGCAAAAGGTTTTGTCAACAAAAACATTATACTCGAATAACATTTATGTTATCCAGAAAACAAACAAACAAGCAAGCAAAGAAAAAGTTTCAATCTTTGAATGTCTACTTAAGGCATAATTTGATTTGCAATAACTGTAAAAGGAAAACATTTATGATTATGGCGATGATCATCTCTTTTTAAGACGTCCTTAAAAGTTTCTTTTTTCCGCACAGCAAGATATGGTAAATGTAAATAAAAATGAAAGTTTTTGGAAAATGTTCAATTTGTTTCAATAAAAGCCTATTCAAGCGATTTGTTTTGTAGATTTCAATTGATGATTGAAATTTTTTAAAGTGAATTAATTCAATCTTTTACAAACAAAATTTTTAATTTTCTAACAATTCCTACATTTCAAATGCGCTAAATTCTTTTTTTTTAACTTTCATTTTCTACTTCCAAAATAAATTCAAAGCATTCAATAACATGGAATAAAAAGAGAAAACTTTTTTGTATGTTTTCGTATGAATTCTAAATGATTGCGATTAGAGAAAAAGAAGGAAAAAAGTTTGTGTTGATTTTGGCTTCATTCCAAAAAACTTCATTTATTGATGATCTCTTTTACATGTGAGATTTGAAAGAAAGGGAAGGAAAATTAAGAGAGAAAATTTTTTTGGAACTTTCTGAATTTTATGAATGAAATGAAATTTAAAATTTTCTCTACACTTGTTTTAATTTGATCGTGAAGAATTAGGCATGGTGTTTTTACTTTTAAAATAATTTTTCAATGTTTTAAATAAGTTTTGTCAAAATTTTTTTAGAGTTCGTCACTTGCATACATACTTGACTAGTGACTTGATTATATACATGCAAGTTGACTTATGAAAAACGTACTTAATTTGATCAAAATTTGTGCCAGTCTTTGTGGAAGTTAATAGTTTTCAGGTTTTTAAATAATTCAGTCAAATTTAATTATGTTAGGGCCATTTTCGAGCAAGTCAACTTGAATGAATAAAGTCAAGTATGCATGCAAGTGCCAAACTTTATAAAATTTGATCTCAAAATGATTTCCTAAATTTTTTGAGAATTTACAAATTTCCCATGATTATTTCATTCATGTTCTCAATTCACATAAAGCTACAATTCTCGAGAATCAAAATACATCTGAATAAGTTGGTTTTGTATTCAAAAAACTTCTAAGAAAAATCGAAGAGTTTTGAAGAAAATCAATTTGTTTGGCAGTTTAAAAGTAAGGATTATTTCTAAGAATGTTTTCAATTTAAAATAAGCCTTTTCCTTGATATTTTTTGCATTGCTAAAGGATAAACGAAAATTTTACATTTCTAAGTGGATTATGGCACGTAAAGAAATGATTATTTACCGAGGGTTGAAATATTTTTGATCAATTTAAGCTTTAATTTAATTTAATTTGTTATTTATCAATTTAAAAGACCCTAATTTTTACAGAAATTCCTTTGCCTTGATATTTTATTAAATTATTTGTTCATCATTCACATTTTTCCTTTGATTATTAACTAAGAGAATTTTATGTTAAAAAAATTTGTTACCACAAATAGCACATATGCTGCATACATATTTCATTTTTCAGACCAATTTTCCTTCTCTTTGCAATTGCAAATGAAGCCAAGTTCGTGTCATACGTGATCAATTGTGATAGCAACGTGCAATCTGCAAGGGTAAAATGTTCACGTGTGGTGAAAATGAAACTAAAGGTGGAAAATTGGAAACTCTAAAACTTTATTTTTTTTTACAAACACAATAATTTAGAAATCGATGTGACGATTCAGTTTAAAATCTCATAAAAAGACCATTGCAAAATGTTTTTGTTCAATATCAATCGTTTCCTCTTCACATGACATCATAATAATAAAAGAAATTCAAATGTTCTTTTTCTGTCCACAATTGAACATGCCATTGAGAATTTCAGCTCAATTTATTCATTCTTGATTGCTGTTTTGCTGCTGTTTTTATTGCATTTTTGAATATCGAAATTTTTCCTTTTCTGGTTTTTCTTAGATTACAAATCCATTGAATTGTTATGCTTTCTTTTGCTTAATCAACTTTCCATAATTTTCCTTCATTCCTCATTCAATTATGTTTTGTCATCACTTTTTTCCTTATGTGTGTGTAACATACAAAATTCTCAAAATCAAAATGAATTTATGCAAATTGATATTTCTTTTTGTGACAACAAATGGCTTTTTTTGTGGACACTACAGTGGAAGAAACTTTTCAACATATAAAAAAAGTTTTTGTCACTTGCAATAAAAGAAATTTCAATAAAACTCTTGTTCTGATAGGTTTGTTGTTATCATCATTTTTATTTGCATGAAGTTTTTCATATATTAAGATTTAACACGCATTTTATTAGCATTAAGGAAGAAATAGGCATTTTTAATTAATTTTTCATTTAATTTTACGTCAAGTAGACGAACTAAGTTACATAAAAAATCAAGTCGCTTTGAAAATTTTTATTCTTTACTTCCAGAAGAAAAGGTAAAATGTCAACTAACGAAAGCAGGTTACTTAATTATTTTGAGAAGTCAAATTGGTTTTATAAGTCAAGTATAAATATCAAGCAAGTTGATAGTCAAGTGATGAAAAAGTCAAGTTACTCAAATAGTCAAGTCAAATTCAATCAATAATCAATCACAGAAAAATGAGTTTGTCAATAATTAAAGTTACAGAACTTGTATTTATTTTTATGAAAAGTTTCACTGCTTTCAATTTAAGTTCATCAAATCTTTGTATTATCTTGAACTTGAAAAAATTCAAATAGCGGCAGAAGCAGCATGATAAGTTTCAAGATAAATAATTTTCTTATTTCGGCAATAAATTTAAAAGTTTGCCTCATTCAACCTTTTTTATTCCGAGATTTACTGCTAATTTTATTACTTCCTCTATACATGCTCATGGATTTTTCAATAAAACTTTTTTCCTAATGCATAAAAAAGAAAGAAAGGGTTTGCAATAAATCTGACAAATAAAGTGTGTGAGTTGGATGAAAAACGGAGGTAATGTAAAATATTTGTTTTATAATTTTTGTAAACGTTTATACAAAAAGCTTTAAAGTCAGCCTAAATAGTTGTCTATCATTCATATTACAAATTTTCTATGTTCTCACTCGAATTTCAATTTTTTTGAACAAACTGAATTACTGAGTTTAATTTAGATTACTCAATAACCAATCAAAATATGACAAAGACAGATAAGTATATAAAATAATAAAAAGTCAAAAGGTGGCTTCAAAAGAATAATTTTTGGAAGAATTATCATCAAATTTTTTGTTTTCATATTGAGAGTATTCAGTTCACAAGATTCACTTGACAAGAACGGAAGCAAAACTTTTAAGTAAGTAAAATTCTGGCTAATTTAATATTTTTAAAATAAGTAAGAGTTTTAAATTTTCTTTAGATCATTCAAAAATGAAAATACTACAAACATCGTTAGTTTTAATCTTTGGAGTATCTTTGGCCATATCAAAAAGTTTTATTAATGGAACTCTAGAAAATGATGACTACTGCACAAGAACTTTTTACGAACGTCCAACTTGTGAAAATATTTTGATTTATTTAATTGACAATGATAAAACTTTAATTGACTCAGAAGACTTTGAAATGACAGAAATCGATCGAAATGATCTTGTTAAAGGTTTATATTTTACTGAATGTTCTGCAGACACTTTTTATTCATGTGAATTTGAAAACAATATGAAATTTTTACCGATAAGAATTTCCGATAAATTTCCAAATCTTTTGACTATTCATGCTCAAGCTAAGTCAATTTCAAAGATTAGAAAAAACAACTTGGAACATTTGAGTAAATTAGGAAAGCTAGATTTGACCTACAATATAATTGAAATAATCGAAGTAGGTTCATTTGATGACCTTGTTGAATTGATAAGTTTACGTTTAAGTAATAATAAAATCAAAAATTTGGATGAAAATATTTTCAAAAATCTTGTAAAACTTGAGGAACTTTTACTTAATCAGAACGAAATTTCTGTTATGAAACCTAAATTGTTTGAAAACTTAAGAACTTTAAAAGTACTTGATATTTCCGGAAATACACTTGTGACAATTCATGAAGATCTTTTCAAAAACCTTGTCAATTTAATAAGATTAGCAATGACAGGTTGTAAATTGGAATCATTGCCTGAAAAAATATTTGAAAATTTACAAAAATTGAAGTATCTTCATTTGTCAGAAAATTATTTGACAACTTTAGCTGAAAATTTATTCATAAATAACCAAAATTTAGTTTTGATTTATTTAAATTATAACAAAATACAAACTTTAAAGTATAAAACTTTTGAAAATTTACCAAATGTACAAGTTATTGAATTAAAAGGTAATGAATGTATCCATGCAAACTTTGGTGAAATTTTTTCAAATATTCCTCTTGATGATCATAAAAAAGAACAATTAAAAAATGAACTCAATCAAAAATGTTCAAATTCTTAAAACAATCAATTTTATTTTCTGTAATAAAATTTTTTTTTATAAAAAATCATCACTGAATATTTTTCTAGAATTTTTAAATCACAGCAAAAAATAACAGAATGAAAAAAATGTTAACAAAAAATTTGCTAAAATTCTTAAGTTGCTGTCTGTCATCAACAAAGGCAATCAATAAATTAGTTAGTCACAATCAGAATCTTTTTTTCTTATCGCATTCAATCTCCCCTTAAGGAAAAACCCAATTTTAAGTTGAAGTTTCTTTTTCTTAATCAGAATTTTCCTCCAGCCATTTGGTAATAATATTAATAATAACACTGAAGACTTAATAGAAGAAACAGCAGCAGCAGGCAAAAAAATTAATTTAATCTCCATCCATAGCAGCACTTTTTTCCTTTTCTCGTTCGTCTCTTTATTTATTTTCTCTTTAGCTCGAAAGTTTCGTCTTACATAATCAACTAAAAAAGCGAGCAAACAAGAAAGAGATTGGAAGAAGATAGGAATTAATATAGAAAGTTGAAGCCTCCAGATGTAAATTAAGATTAAATGATGTAAAGTTATAATTAGTCGTAAAATTTATCATCATCCTCATCATTGTTGTTCCATCTTTCGAACTATAAAGAATTTTCTTACATTTATAAAATTTCTCAATTGAGGCAACTACAGTAAAATTTTGAGCTTAAATTCTTTGAATTTTAATCCTCAATTGCTTGCGTTTTACTGTTTTCTATCTATGTCAATTTATTTCTGCTCAATCAGTTTTTTATAAGTTTTTTCAAGGCAAATGTACTCTAATTAATTGACGATTTCTGAAATTACCTTAAATTATTTGCGATTATTTCATATTTTATCAAATTTTACACTAATTTTATTAGTATAAACTAAATTTAATTATTTATTGAAAATTCTTAAAAAAATTTGAACAAAGCAGAGATATTTTTGTAAGTCAACTTGCATTCTTACACCCAAGTCACGAATCAAATATGCATTCAAGTTGAGAACCTTACTGAAAATTTAGCAGTTCCTATTAAATTGCAATATATCAAAGTAAATTCCATTCCTTGACTTCATCACACTTCTTAAAAAAGGAGAAATAATGTAAAAGATCTTTTTTTGTGTTAATTTATGCAATCATTGAAGAATTGCTGAACAATCTGAGAAAATTTTTCGTATTTATAGTAAACAGAGCTTTCTATAGATAAAGAGAAAGAGAAGAATGAGATCTGATTGATAGCAAGTGAATTGCAATCACATGAATTTGAATTTGCTGTAGCAATCAAGCAAGATTTACTCTTTTAATTATATTTTAAGACATACAGACTTCTACTGCTTTTGCTATTCTAGATCTAAAACAACACGGTTTGATTTCCATTTTCTCTCTATATATCTGAGATGTGTCTATGGCAGTTGTAGCAGCAGTAGCAACAACTCACTCAGTGAAGAATTGTACACATAAATTATTCAAATAAACAGAGCGAGAGTAAGCATGGAAATGGATAGAAATGAATGAATTTATTTAATTTGACATGCTATTTCCTGCTAAAAGCACTCTTTCCTTTCCTCCTGCTCATTTTTTGTTTGCTCTCGTCTGTTTCGCTCGTTTGACGATGCTTACTGAAGAATGGAATGGATTTTCGTTATTTCACTGTTTAAATTTGTAAATGAGAAAAGCTGGATAAGAAGAGGAATATCAATCAATTATGCTGCTTTTGACGTGTGAAATTAGAACAAGAAAATGATTTAAATTTCTAATGTTTCATTTTTTACACAGTCATTTTTTATGCCCTTAAGTTACGCAACTCAACTTCCTTTTTTTGTTGAAATTCTTAAAAAGAAATTTCCTGTGAAATATTTTTGTTATGCCTAAGGCAAGTGAACCATTTCATATGCCAAATTTACTAAAATTGAAAGAATTTATTTGGAATTTTTCTTTTTTTACATTTTGACATCAAAAAATAATACAAAAAAATAATGAAATGAAATGTTTTAGCAAAAAATGAGTATTGATGATCAGTGTGACAAATTGAAACTGAAATTTCCTATAAAAATTAGATTGATAAAAAGCCTAATTTAAATTTCTCTCAAATATTTAAATTCAAACGACAAAAGTTTAACTTAACTTGACTTTTACATAACTTGATTTTTGTGACTTGACTTATCGATTGACTTGACTCATGTCACTTGACTTATATCACTTGAGTTTTCTACTTGATAGACAAAGTGTCCATATTTTTTTCTTTTTAAAAAGGATCAAAATAAAAACATTTCCTTCTGGACATAAACTAAAAGAATTTTGCTCCCTTAACTATAAAATTTCACAACAAACAAAATCGTTTAAATTTTCCACACACATATTAAAGTCAACTGCAAGGAAATGAAAATTCAAGCAGTGTTAATGGGATCCTTTTAAAACTCAAGTAAAAATTCTTGCAGAATCATCAAGAAAATAATTCTCCCTCATCATTGACTGAATTGAGTGAGACTGCAGAAAAGTAAAATAAATTTGAACCCGACTTCAATCTTAATTACAGCTCAGTTTTAGTTACACACACACTCGTGATTTTTTCACTCTTTTTGACTTCATACACTCGAATGTTTCTACTTCATTTCACAGAACTTCCATAAATTATGCAGATTGATTCTGAAATCGCATTAGAAACACATCAGTTACACACGTTATCGACACACAGAAAAAAAAAAGAATGAGGGAAATTTTTTTGAGAAGGAAATTTTCTTGAATGTTTACTTTCGACATTTGAAGCTACAGGAAATTGAAAAAGTGTATAGAAGGAAGGAGTTGACATTTACTTACTATATTCAACAACAATACCCTCAATTTACCTCATCATAAGCTTACAAATATTTTCCATTGATATTTTTTTGTTGCTTCACTAGAAAATTTTTATATTTGGTAAAATCAACAGACAACAAAGTTTATTTTCTAGGTAGTAAAATAGACATTGAAATACCAAAGCATCAGTAAGAATCAAAAGCCAATTGCCTCATATTTTTATATATTTTACCTTCACTTTTTTGCTTTTTTCTCTTATACACATTTTCGCACCATACGTGCGTGCATGTTTTACCATTCTTGTACAAAAAAAATCAATTTTCAATATTCGACATTTTACGGTATCAATACCCAAATAACTGTCTCATTTGTTCTCCTTTTCTTCCCTATAGAAATGTATTACAACATACACAATAACTTTTCTTACTTGTCAATAATAAAATTGTGTTGGAACATAAGAAAAAAAAATTTTTTTTTTTGCTCCAAAAAATTCATCTACAGTTTGACATTTTTTCTTTAAAAGTTTCATGTTTAAAACTTTTTTACTTTAAAAATTTTTTAGATTTAAATTCACCATGATACCAATGAATTTGTATTTTTTTTTTATTAAAGTTAGCACTTTAAACTCAACTAAACAATTTAATTTTAAATCAACTTGATTTATAAAAATATAATTTCAGTTAAATTTAAAAATTAAATGAAATTAATTTTGAACTTAATTAAAGTTCTAAAATATCCATTAAAAAAATCAAACAATTCAGTTGAAACAAAAAATGACAAATCGAAGAGCAAAAAATATTTAAGCATAAATCAGCAGCAAGAGTAGAAAAAAATGTCAACGACAACTGAAATAATTGAATAAGTGAAATCTCTTGTTATTTTTACTCATCTACAAATTTGATTGAAGCATTTCACACACAAAAAAGATTTTTATTGACATGCATGAGTGAATTTTGCACAGATATCTAAAATAGAAAAAAAGAAGAGGAAAAATCTCGACACAGAGAGATTATATTCCATCATTGTAGTTCTTTTAATGGCTTTAAGGTATTTTTATTCTTTTGTGTTTTTCAAGTCTACCAAAATCCCTTTGCCTTTCTATTTTCCCCAGCAAATAAGCTCTTCTCATATGTGTATTTTTCTATAAAAGAAGTGCAAAATCATTTTCTCTTCTCAATCATCGGCTTAACATCAAAACTAAACACGTGTAATTCCAAATGTACACAATTCTGCACATAGAAGAAGAAAAGAGGAAAATTTCTCCTTTTATTCGCTTAAGTGTTCATCAATTTACTGCCTTTTACGCAATTATCCCTTCATCATCATCTTTTGTCTTTTTTTCCTTGTTTGGATTTTAATTGTCTTTTTTCTTTCATCATTGTTTTTCTTTATTTTGCGGTGTCATTGTTGAATGAGTTAGAAAAATATCCATCATAGAAATCTCGTCCTTTTTTTGGTTTCGAAATTTAATTTTTAGTTTAAGTTAATCTTATGATATCAATGGCATTTTTCTAAAAAATTAAAATTTCAGCACTTGCATGATTACTTGACTATATGCATGCAAGTTGACTTACAAAAATTATTTTTATTTCATTCTAATCATATTTTATATGATAGAACTTTGCAAACTTAAAAATTATTGAATTTCATAAAATTTTACAAAATTTTAACGAAAATAAAAGAATTCTGAATGATTTAGCGACATTTTTTTTAGTCAATTTACATGCATACAGTCAAGTCACCAATCAAGTATGCATGCAAGTTCTGAACTCTATAAATTAGAAGTTTATAGGGTTCGGCACTTGCATGCATACTTGATTTGTATGCGCATAGTGACTTGACTAAATGCATTCAAGTTGACTTACGACAAATCTTTCTTATTTTTTTTAAAATTTATTTGATTTAGTCAAAACTTTGCAAATTTGTATGAAAACCAATAACTCTTATGTTTGCAAAGTTTTGACCAAATTAAATAAAAACATTTTTTTGTAAGTCAACTTGAATGTATTTAGTCAAGCCACCACGCATACCAGACAAATAGGCATACAAGTGCCGAACCCTAGAAGTTTGTGATCATATTTTTAAATAATAGACTAGCTAATCCTAATAGTAGATTTCAAAGTAACAGTATTTTAGGTTTTCAAAAATGCTACCATAAAAAAGTTGTTGAGAATTAAATAGAAACGAAATAACAAATGAGATGAGATGAGTGAAAAGCAATAAAATATTCATTATATGAAATTGCATATAATGAAATGTCAAATTCACAAAAAGCAATAAGAGAGAAAAGAGAAAACTAATCTCAATTTCATTAAATTTCATTTTCATGGCAGACTTTTAGGGCATTTAGTTGATATTTGAGAACATCATTTATCATCCTTTAGATTCATTTGTTTCTCTCGAAATTTCCCCTCCTTCTTTTTTTCTCTTTCTGTTGTTCCCTTTATGATCCTATTAAAGTGCCATAATTTTGTATAACTAACTGCTGCCTTTATTTCATTACATATGTGTATTTTGCTTCTAATGAATTGACTGACAAAAGGGAGAAAAAAATTTCGTTTTTTTGAGATGACTAGAAAAATATTTCAGCAAAAACACATTTGTAATTGTGTTCAACGTGTTTAATTGTAAATGAACAATTTCAAAATGAGTTTTAAGGACCAAAAAGGAAAAATATTGAACATTAAATGCAGACATAACGAGAAAGTGAAGCTGAGTAGAATTAAAAAGAGGGTAAAATTAAGGGAAGAAATGGTAAACCTGATCAAACAGTTCTTTTAGTTTGTACGCAATTATTTGCTGTTTGCCTGCTTGTGCACACACACAAGTTGATTTTTTTCTCTCTCTACGTTAGGTCTGTACATGCATGTGTGAGCAAAGCAAATAAACAAATAGACCATGAAAAAAAATTGTTATTTTTGTGCTGAAAAAGATAAAAATGAAAAATAATTTGATGATGCTGTTATTGGTTTTAATATTTCCTTTAATTTTTACCAAATCAATCCCTTATGTAAATGAATAAAAAAGAACTAACAAATGGCTCAATAATATCATAAAAATGTCATATGTGGAATCAATTTGTAATTTAGTTACAGAATGTTTCATAATATGCATTACTAATACTCAATTTATCCATGGATCACAAATTATTCTCACCACAAAATTTTATTAAGCAATAAAAATTGCTTTGATTTTTTAGGGTGAAATTTTGTGGTCAAAAAAGTTTAGTGAATATTTTACCCTTTAAAAATATTATAGATATTAAATAGAAATGGTAAATTTAAAATTCTTTTAGGATTTAGAACTTGCAAGTATACTTGACTGGTGACTTGACTATATGCTTGCAAGTTGACTTACAAAAAATGTTTTTAATTCAGTTAATTTTTATTTCTTTTGTTCAAACGTTGCTAAACTTAGAATATAAATTTTCATATAATTTTGCAAAATTTTGACATTATTTTATAAAAATCTGAATGAGTTAGAAATTGTTTTTGAAAGTCAACTTGCATACATAAAGTCAAGTAAGCATGCAAGTGCCGAACATGAGACAAAATTAAGTGCTATGCATTTGAAGATATTCTTTTTTTTCAAATTTAAAATTTAACCTAAAAACAATAAATTTTATATTCTACCACTTTAGAGCAATTCAAAACCCTTGGAGTGTTTTTTAATATCATAAAATGAATTACTGCAATGAGTCAGTTGAAAAGACAATGGAAAGAGAAAAAAGTGAGAGTGAACTGAAGAGATTGATGATGTTAAAGATTTATGAAAGTGCTGAAAGTTTTCTTACTTACTTGCTGGATGCCCCAAAAGGATTATTATGACTTTTATTCATGAGTTATCGTTGGTCTGTCATGAGTTGTTAGTCACGGTAAAAAAAGTTGAATGTACTTTAATTTTCCATTAAATAAACATTAAAGTCACCATTAGTACTTTAACTTTGATATTTATGAGCACAGAGAGGAAATGTATTGAATTACATTGAAATGGATGAAAATTTTCAAGTTTCTTTTTCACTTTTGTCTATTAGAATCAAATTTCAAAACATGAGAAACATTTTCTAAGAAAAGACATTTGCAGGTTTTATTTCTCATGTCACTAACTAATATTCATTTCTTCCCTTCATTTGCTTCCACTCAATTGAGTTTCCACTCCCAGATTTTTTTATTTGTTCATTTTCTTGAAATTTGAGAATCGACATGCTTTTGCTATTGAAACGTATCTGAAGGTGGGTTTGTTTTTACTTGAATCACGTGCAAGTCAAATATTCTGTGATTTATAGTCAATGGTTTTATGGAATAAACATTGAAATTTCCTTCAGCCTATTTATTATGTTTATAGAAATTGTTATAAAGAGCACTTGAATTTCTCCTTAAGGCAACATGTTTTTAATTAATTTCTGAATTGCCTAGAAGAAACAAAAAGTTAACAAGTCTCAATTTGCTCAATTGAAAATAAGGCTTGGATACTTGAAATTAAATTAAGTAACTCAAATATTTTTAAAAAAAATTCAATTTAAAGAGAAATAAACATGATGGGAAAGTCTCTGCGTAGATCAGAGGACTTTAGCGCATTTTTGGCGCTTAGATCAGTTATATTAACAAGTTAAATAAAAGAAAATTTAATGATTTGAATACATTTTATTAATTCATAGCGTTTGGAAATGAGATATTTTATAATTCATGTACTCGGATGACTAATGGCTTATGGTGTGATGCATATGATTCGTTGATGAAAACTTCAACATTATAGTCTTCAATTCGACCAAATACTCCATCGATAACAATAAAATAAAATAGTAATAAAATAAATATTACAAATCAATGCAAAAGATAATACGAGTCAATAATTTAGAATTAAACACGCTTTTGTTCAAATCTTTTGATATTTCGTTCACAACTTTCGATTCGAGACATAATCATGAATATTGTTTTCTGTATAACGATCAAGTGAAATTCAATTAGTTCTAATTTTCGATATGGAAATTTTAATTTGTAATTTCCTAATTATTAATATTAGTGATAACTTTCTAACTATGTTTCCCCGAACTGATTCGATAGCACAAATCAAATGCAAAAAAACTGGAAGTCGCTAACTATTGTAGTTTTCAAGATCTCGAACCGACCGGGAGCAGAACAGCCAGCCGAACAAAGTGAAATTATAAGCTGCATTGTTGTTCCAAAAAATGCGCTAATAATACGATGCAACACAAAAGATAATACGAGTCAGAAATTCAGAATAAGAAACACTTTTATTTAAATGTTGATATTTTGTTCATAACTTTGATTCGAAATATAATATGATATTTAACTGTCAAGTCAGATTTAAATACATCTTGTTGTGCGACAAAAAAAAATGTTGCGCAACAAAAAAAATGTTGCGCGACAAAAACTTTTGTTTACAAATTTTCAATATGGAAATTTAAATTCGTAAATTCCTAATAAATACAATAAGTAACAGCATTCTAATAAAGATTGCCGCCAATAACTCGATAGCACAAATCGAATGCAAAAAACCGTATGTTTCAAGCTATTATAGTTTTCGAGATCTCACAACCCGAACAGCCGAACAAAGTGAGATTATAAGCTGCATTGTTGTTCCAAAAATGCGCTAAAAATTTGTCAATTATAATGTAGACATTTTTTATTTTTTTAAAGTTTTAATGTAAAACTCGTTTAAAATTTGAAGCCTTAAAAAATAATTAATGATTTTCAAGAAAATTCTAGTTGTAATCAAGTCATTAAAACAAGTTCAAGTAAAGTTATTAAATTTCAAATAAAAAATCAAGTGAAATAAGTCAAGTAATTAAATCTCAAGTCAACTTGATTTTACTGTTGTTAGTCAAAAAATGAAAAACCTTCAAATTATATCTAAATGTGATTAAAATTTAAATAAAAAATTTCAAGTACCAAAGCCTTTATTGTAGAGTGAATCAAAATTTTTCCAGTTCAATAGGTAATTTATTGAGAACAGTTCCATATGAAACTTCTTAAATGCTGAACTTCAAACTTTAAATGATGTCAAAGTTTTTCAATAAATCATCACTTTTAAACCCAATTGTTCTATCAATTTAATTTTTCAACACAAATACGTTCAAGTGCCATTAAATGAAGAAAATTTTTTGTTAAAAATATATCAGAAACTCAACTAGTTAAACTTTGTCGTCTATCTTTTGTCAACCATTCTCTTTTTCAATTTTTCTTGCATCAGTTAATTCAACTTTTATTGTTTACGACGTTTATGTAGAAAAAGTTCACCTCTCTTTTATAAAAATTGAAAAAAAAAATCATTATTGAGTCAGACATGATGAATTTACAGTTAACAAAACCAAATATCAAAATTGCATCTGTTACTGTTTATTTTAATTACATAAAGTTCTTCTTCTTCTTCTTTGTAAATTTTATTGCCATAACAACATTTATGAATAATAGAAAAGAATGAAAATATGTGTTTGTGTGTTGACTTGATGACAGACTGAAAATGCAATAAAATTCACATCCTTGGTTAGTATAGAGTACACAATATATAAGAAGATTAAAATATGCTCTTTTAGCATAAATAACATTCTTGAAAGAGCAATATAAAATGCAAGAGCACACACATCTATATAAAGTGAAGTTGGATAACGAACAAAAGCAGATTATGCAAGTCAATGTATGCATATGTGTATGTGTATGAGGACAAAATTTTAAGTAGACAGATATTCAATTAAAATTCCATATTTGATTGTCTATGCAAGTAGAAATGCATATAATAAATCTTTTGATTAATTATTTCCAAATTAAATGTCATGAACAATGGCATTTATGAAGATAATTATAATAAATTTAATTTGCAAAAAGAAAAGGGATAAATTTCAAATTTAAGAAGTCTTTAAAGTCAAAATATTTAAAATTTAATTTTCTAATGAAAAAAGACAACTTTGTGTTAAAGAAAACTTAATTAAATGGATTTTTCATGCTTTAGAAATTCTCAAGACGAAAATAAAGCTTAATACGCATTTGATATCAGACATACTCATAGAAATAACAAGAAAACTTTCAAATATTTATTGAGCAATCACAATGTAATGCTCAATTTCATCGTAATTACACAAACAAGTTTATTATTTATTCAGCTTCAATCTAAAGTTTTCTCAAGAGTCACATCAACTACTTCTTCTTCTTAGCCATTTTCACTGTGAAAAATATATGAAGCAAGAAAGAGAAAAATGATGACATTGTTTAAGTACAAGAGTTGTGTACTTTTAAATTTTGATACAGAATAATTAATTTAAATTTTATCAAAGTATCACATGGTTGTATTTGAATAAATAGACAAGTCATTTCTAAAAAAAACTTCATTTGAATAAACTTAAATCTAATTGAATTTCGAAATAAACGATTTTTGTATGTTTAATAAAGTCAAGTTGACTTGATTTTTACTTAATATGTACTTGACTAAATTTTTGTAAACTATTTGACTTTTACTTGAACTATTTCTAAAACTTAATTTTCATGAAAAACTCCAAATTTTTAAAATTCCTTAAAATGGCGTTAAATTGCATCAAATTTTCATTTGTGACGACTACAAAAAAATTAAAATTTCAACCATTAATTTTCTGTAATTGAAATTCCAATAAAATAATTTTGAACAAATCATGACAAATAAATTCTGCTTCAATTAAAATTTAATTTAATATGAAGGATTTCACAAATCTATAGAATTTTGCACTAACCACTTATACCACAATTACACATATATCCATGCACAATTTGTTTCATAGCTCATAAAATTCATTCATGCTAACGTTTTTGATTCATTACAGTTTTGTGGTTCTCATTATTCACATAGAAAAAAAAGAAGCAACACCACCACTAAACCAACCTCAAAATACAGACATATTTGGAATGAAATAGAGAGAGAACAAATTGAGAAAATTTTCATATGAAATTGGTAACATCCCGCATTTTATAAACAATATTTACAATACAGGAAGCAAGCAGTGGCAGCAGCAGCACAAGAGAGATATTTAATTAAATTTTCTCTCTTGCTTTGCTTTCACTCGCACTAGTCAAAATAATGCAGAATAATTAATGAATTTTGTGTGGTTATTGAAGAAGGAAGAAATGAAAAATTTTTTTCAAACCGTCGCTGTTGTGTGTGGAAGTAGTTTGAGAAAAACTTATATTTAAATTTTCAAAAACTCATTTAATGAAGAGAAATTCAATTTTTATTCGAATGACATTTTTAATGCAATTTTTACTTAGGGAATGAGAACGTTGAAATATGAAATATTTACTCAAGAATTTCTTATGCAAAAAACCAATTCCTGTTGACTCTTTCTTCACTGCAAGACAATTTTCATTAAACTTTTCTTTTCCCCATTTACTTTGTTCTCGTGTTTATTTTTCACTGAGACTTTTCCTGTCTTTTCTAGCTCATTCAGTTTTGAAAAGTTTTGCATAGTTTTGTGTGTGTATCTTTGCATCTAATATTTATGCTCTAACCAAGGAAGTGTATTTTTTAAATCAAATAATTCTAATTCTATTATCAATGAGTCAAGTATAAATATTAAGTAAATTTGACAGATCAAGTAAAATATTCAAGTCACTTAAATGATAAAGTCAAGTAAAAATAACTTGACTAAATTCAATAAATGCCAATACAAAAATAAAAAAATTGTGACCTTGAATCAATTTTCATCAACAATGTGTCCTGGTCTTGACTCTAGCTGTAATGTTTTTGTTTCTTGTACTGTCGTCGACCACAGGAAGACAGAAAAGTCTTTCATTCTTCTTTCTCTTCTATCTCTGTTTCACCATACACACACTGGTTACTTTAAAAACTTTCCATGCAGCCAAGGGAAAATTAATTACAATTTTGTTGCCAGGCGAAATTTGCATAAAACTAAAATGAAATTTTCATGTTTCTTGCCTTCTTCTTTTTGTAAAATGAAGAAAACTTTTTTTTATTTTCCTTCTTTTTTTCAGGGTTTTCATTAATATGTGTTTTGTATAGCGCACGATGTGCAGTTATGGCATTCAATGAGAAATGAAAGGGGTTGATGAAAGTTCATTTATTGTTTCAATAAATTCATACAAAGAGTTCTTGCTTCATTTCAGTTATGAAATTAAATTAAATTTAATGAATAACATCGCCATGGAAAAATGAATAGAGTTTTCTCTTTTAATAGCTTGTGGGCAAAATGCAGACTAGGTTGGAATTTAAATGAAATTTTTTTTATATAAAAGAGTTGGAGAAAGTTTTAATTAAAGGAAAAGCAAAATTCTGAGACTGCTTTTGTTTTTATTTGCATAATGTGCTCTTATAGTAAATTTAAATTAGTGAGAAGTTAACCTTTTATGTGTAGCAATATACCTTGAAAATAACAGTTTCAGAGGTCATTTATAACTCGTTGCATTCTCATTTTATGACATTTTTCTAATCATCTTTGATGAATTTTGAGCAGTTAGGCAACTTTTCTCAGCACACGTAAGAAAATAATCAGAAGAAGACAAAATCGAAGTCAAATGACACTTTGTTATTTTTTTTATGCAAATCCCTGAGAAGAACTTGTTTCACTCACATTTGAGATTTTTTCTTTTTTTTAAAAAAATAACTCTTTTTCTAAGCTCATTCTGTCTCGGACATCGGTTTGATTCAGACGTTAAAATAAAAAGTAGCATAGGAATTTAGGAAAAGGTTAAACAGTCAGTCATGAGTCCGAACAGTGAAAATGATGTAGTAGATAAAGTTAATGGAGATCTAAATGGTGATAGTGAAACTAAAAATGGTAAAAAATTAAACTAGTTTAAAATTGAAGTTTAATGAGAAAAGAAAAGTGCAATGAAAAATTGTTAAGAAATGCCTAAGAATTCTTTGATTTTATCCAGGTTATGTCTATACATGAAAAAAAGATCAAATTAGATAAAACAGGATCTAATAAAATCACATAAGATCATCGTGTGTCTACGTCTAGCATTTTAATTCAATTTTTGTATAAAAATCAAAGAATTCTCAAGTCATAGTAAAGTTAAAAAATTAAAAAGAAAAATTTGTGATTGTCATGCTTATGAGCTTTAAAATATCAACGGAAAACAACAGACAACTATATAAAAGTTTGATTGATATAATCGAATTCATTTATTTTTCCAAATTATTTTTAACTACAAAGAACCAAATTTTTATTTTAATTTCAAAAATCTTTAATACTTCCTAAAAAAACCTTATTATATAACATAAAAAAATTTCATTGACATGCTTCAATTCACGTGTCTAGAAAACTTTACAAAAACCGGAATGTTCGTCATAAAAGTTTTTATTTAAATGTCTCATCATCATCACACATCTGTTACTGCTTTAAAAAAAGCACAATCATTTTCTCTGTTTCATTCTTTTTTCACTGTCAATATTTATACATTGAAAACCGGTCTTTTCAAAGCATAAGCTGCAACAATAAAGATGATCAAATAACCTTACATTTAAATTAATAGAAAAAAAATTCAGTCTATGACACTGACCACAGACTATAAGAAATTGTGTTAAAAGAAAGAAAGTCATATGTGAATTTTTATTTTGTAACATTTTCATTTTTTATTTTAATGAGTTTCACATATTTTTTTGCTGTTGTTTTGTTTAAGATTTTTATTAGTTTGTTTTTGTCAAAATAAATAAAATTCTTAAAGAAATAAAAAACATGAATAAAAAATTTACCATTTAAGTGTCACAAAGATGTCTCCTGATTATCACTCAAACATTCTTTTCCTAAGCTTTTGTCAATTTTATCAAAGTTTAGTAAAATTTCTATTTTCTGTATGATAAAATAAAATAATTCTTTATTGATGGATTTGAAATATAAAAGCATATCTCTAAATGCTATTTTTTTATCTCAATATTTTTAGACTTTTCTTGAAACTCTTTTATACAACTTTTATACAAGATTTGCCGGTTCTTGAAATTTATTATAAAAAAACGATGAAAAAAAAATTATCTGAACTTTAAAATTCACTAGCGTTTGCCATTTGCATGCATATTTGACTGCTGGCTTGACTATATGTATTCAAGTTGACTTAAAAGAAATCTCTATTTTATTCAGAAATTATTTATTTCCATTAAAACTTTGAGCAAACTGAAAGTCAATAGTTTTGAGTTTGTCAAAACTTTAAAAAATAAATAAAAATTTCAATGAATTAAAGACATTTTTTAAGAGCAATTTGTATGCATTTAGTCAAGTTAATATGCGCTTACAAGTCAAGTAAGCATGCAAGTTCCAAATCTTAAAATTTAATTTCTGTTCACAGACTTTAGATATTTGGTAAATTTTGATTCATATCACAACATTGTATTTATTTTAAAAACTCTTTGTTAACTTAAACTCTAAAAAAATTTTCGAAGTGACATAAATAATTTATCTATAATAAATAAACTTTTTATGTATTTTCCTATCCGAATATTTCCGTATTAAAGATGAATACAATTTTTTTCATTGACAGCAAGTCTCATAAATTTTGTATAAATTTAAATTTCAAATCATTCAAAAAAGTGCACCTGATAATCTCAAGGGGCATCTTCAATTTTCATTGTCACTGTCATGGCATAAAATTTTAATCAAAAAAAATCTTTTTGTGTTATTTTTCAAGGCCACATTGATGATCATGGTCCACTGAGTGTTCCTGAACCGGACTACAAACTCGTTCTCAAATGGAGAAATATTTTGGCTTTTATTTATCTTCACGCATTCACGATCGTTTCTTTCTTTTATCCTCCGGTATGTTTATCAACTTACATTTACCAGTTTTTCCTAGCAGTTTTTATTGGGTGAGTTTTACCAGAAATAAATTTTTATATTTCACAAAAATTCGTCATTATTTCATCATCATAGATTTGGCACAACAGCCGGTTCACATAGGCTTTTTACACATCGAAGTTATCGCGCTAAACCGCTTCTACGATGGTTCATTATTTACTTGCAGACACTGGCTGGCCAAGAGCCTATTTACAGGTGAATTTGCATAAATTTTTACAATTTCTAGGAAATATTTTAATATTTTTGTTTACAGATGGGTTCGTGATCATCGTGTTCATCATAAATTTACAGATACAAATGCAGATCCACATAATTCGTGAGTTTTAAAAAATTTATATTTTTCAATTTACTAACTCCTAATAAATTTATAGAAAACGAGGATTTTTCTTCTCACACATGGGTTGGTTATGTTGCAAAAAACATCCTGATGTTTATAAATATGGAAAGAAAATTGACATGAGTGACTTAGATGATGACAAAGTTATTCAATTCCAGAGAAAGTAAAATAAAAATTCTTCAATTTTTGTAAAAAATTTAAATTTTTATTTTCTTAGAATTTACACACCTGCCACATTTTTCTGTTCACTTATTCTTCCAACTTTAATTACAATGGTAAATTTTAGAAAAATATTTCATTAAAAATTTTATCAATAAAACTTAATTTTATTTAGGCAATGGGTGAACATTGGTGGCCTTCATGGAATTTTAATGTTGCCCGTTATACAATTGGTCTTCATTTAGTATGGCTTGTAAATTCTGGAGCTCATTATTGGGGAAAACGACCTTATGAAAAGTAAGTTAATTTGAATTCCTAAAACTTTTGATTAAAAATAACAAAAATCTTTAAAATCGTTGAAAAATATTAAAATTTTGTTTTCTCAAAATGTCATTTCAATTTTTTTGCAGAAATATTTCAGCATCAGATTCATATATTGTTGCAACGCTTGCTTTAGGTGAAGGATGGCATAACTATCATCATGTTTATCCATGGGATTACAAAACAGCTGAAAGCACAAGATATTGGTTCAATCCAACTCTCCTATTTATTGATGTTGCTGCTAAACTTGGTGAGCTTTAAGAAATAAACTCATGAAATTGAAATATTTTACAAATTTAAATTTTCTAGGTCTCGCAACAGATCTTAAAGTAGCTTCGGATGAAATGATTAGAGCTCGCGTGCTAAGAACTGGTGATGGTAGTCATAAATATTCAAAACAAGCTCTAATTGATGCTGAAAATCCTTTGGATAATAATAATTATGACTGCACTATGGACCATCTTTGGGGCTTTGGAGACAAAGCAATGACAGAAACTGACATGAAAAATATCGTCATTCACAATCGGGAAGTTGATTAAATTAAAATTTTAATGCTGTTCATTTTTGTGGCTAAACAAATTAGAAAATAAATAAATTTTTTACATTTTTTTCTGAGAAAATTGTTTTGAATTTTTAAATGGAGAATTTTTATCATTTCTAGATTTTATAACAAATGATTTTCTTACTTGATTTCAAAATCGATAAAGTCAACTTGATTTAAATATTTGATTTCAACTTGATACAAATGTCTTGACTCATCCTTGATTTATTTAACTTGACTTTTTTCAAAATATAGGAAAATATTAAATATAAAATACTTAAGATATATTTAGCCTTCAATAGTGGCATGATTTTATTATTTTTATATTACAAAACTTACGATATCAAATTTGTGTACAGATTATGCTCTTGATTGTCTTTTTAAAATGTTTTAACAAAATTTCAAGTCAACTTGATTTGATAAATTGTTTAACTTTGAATTAAATTTCTTTTGAAATAATTTTTCCAAAACAATTCACATAAAATTTTATCATTAAAAGTTACTTAAATTTTTATATATTCCGATCTTTTTTTGATGTCTTGTAAGGAAACCAGAAATAGAAATTTTCCTAGAAAATAATAATTGGAAAGCTATATATCTTTTCATAAATTTATTTCCACTGAGTTGATTTCAATTCAATTATAATATGACAAGGGAAGAGCAAAAAGCGTGCTAGCTAATAAAATTATCATCATCATCAGAAATCTTCCTTCCTACGTTGATCATAATGAAATTCGTAAGTGGAAGTGCAAACTCATAAATTTTGGAAATCATTTTTCTTTTTATAGAATGGTTGAATATTGTCTGATTTTCTGATTTTCCCCCTTTTTCTTGTTTTACTTCCTACAAACCGAAGGAAAGTAATAAATAACAATGAAATTATCAGAAATTATTTAAAAAATGTATTCATTGAACCGTAAGAAATGAACTGTGTGAAGAACTGTAGTAAAAATAAGCTAAGTGTGCTGCTGTGTTGAAATGTTGAAAAATTTATGGCGCGTAAAGTCATAAATTTTATTCTTTCTCTGTTTTCTGTTTTTATTGGCTAGTTTAAGCGATCGGAAACGAAAAAAAAAGAATTTTGTGGTCAAGCAATTAAATTTAATTCTTCACCTGCATGATTGAGCATTTGTGAGTTTTATGCCATCTGTTTTGATCTGAAAAAGATTATTTGCATATTACTCACAATGTTGATTTCAATTAAATTAAAAAAGAATTTTCATAAGGGTGGGAGTGCAAGAGATTTATGCAGCATGGAAATAAAATTATCATAATTCGACTGCTTTAATTTCCATTTACTAGTTTTTTTTTCACTGCGTAGTTAGAACAAATGAAAATAAGAGAGGGAACATTAAAAACAATTTGATTATTTATGATTCTTTCTTTTTCTCTCTTGCAGTCTGCTTCTTTAAATGATATTTAAATGGAAGCAGCAGGAAATATGCAATGTGGAAATCGAAATATATTGTTTGTATGTGAATGGAGTAAAATGGAAAATAAATAAAAATTTGTTGCCAAAAAAAAGAAGATTTGCTTGCATTCAATAATGATAATTGCTTTTTAGCAGTTTCGTAATGGATATTTTTGTTGTTTTGCTTTTTAACTTGAAAAATTGCCTTGAGGGAGATAAAAATGATTGTTGGAAAATTATTTACTATATTAACCAAAATTTCATAGAAAATTTTCTTTGTTTTGTTTTAGAATTTCTCAAATATAGAAAAATTTAAGTTGATTAACTGCTTCATCAAGAATATAAAAAATTTCCTTTTTGAATTTTTGACAAATTTATTTTTTATTCCAATATTTAACCAAAAAGTTTATTGAAATTCAAATTAGTGAAAAAGTCCCGAAAAACATAGGAAAAAGAAATATTAAAAATCTTGTAAATTATGACTAAGAAGTGACTTTATTTTTATCCATTTACGCAATTTCCATAATGAAAGTTTTTTCTACTGCATAGAGGGGTGGCTTTTAGTGAAGAACCATTTTTAGTATGAAAATGAAAATTAGCTAGATTGCATGTAATAAATTAAATTAATTCCCTGACAACTTCCATTTGTTGATAATCCCCAATTCCATTATGCATTCTCACTAAAACTGAATTACTAACTTGAAACACCGTCATGAGTTGACAAAAAATATTTTTTTAAGTTACATAAATAGAAAAATTTCTTTTTTTGAACCCTTTTTTCATCATCACCAATAACCCGCATTATTTATCGATAATAACAAAACTAGAAGTTAATTTGCCAATAGAAAAATTGCTTTTGCACATTCACACACAAGCATGCATGCAGCAGTGACTATGATGAGATCGAATGAGGGGTTTAATTTGCCATATCATGATGATATTAGTAGAACTTCTGCATATGGCATATAAATGAATAGAGCAAGCGAATGAATATCGTGTCATATGTCAAATGACTTGCTTTTTTTCATATCACAAATATGTTCAAATTGACACATCACAAATCACTTTTCTCTCACTTCTTTTACTACTCTCTCTCTAGCTTTGCCTTGTATTTGTCTCTTCTTCATATTTCATTACAATCAAGGATGGTTAAATTATTCGTTTTTTTTGTACTAAAAATTTTGAATTTATTACAATCGTTAAAATGTTTTTTTATACTTGATTAATTTACTTGACTTTTAAGATTAAAAAATTTTCTTTTTTACTTTTAGATTTTTTAGTTTATTCAAAAATATTTTCTAACGGAAATTTAAAATTTAAATCTTAGAACAATTGAAATATCAAAAAAATTTTTTTGCTAAACCACCCTTGATTATAACAACAATAAATGAAATTCTTTCCATTGAGATGACGACGAGAACGACAACGTTCGACGATGGTATGGCACATTTTTATTATGTTACTTTCATTTATTCTCTCGCTCTTATTTTTTGTTATCTCATCATTGTAATTTATTGATCAAATTTACTTTCAGCTTTCGACTTCTTCTTTTTTTGCATTTTGCTCTCATGTCTGCCACTGTGCGGAATAAAGATGATTTCTCAAGTTGATCAATTTAATTTTGTTTCTTTGCTTCTTTTTATTGAAATTGGCTGAATTGGCTTGCGAATAAGGCAATTTATTTAGATTAGAGAAAGATTTTCAAATAAATAATGTCAAAGGTCAAACTTTAAAATTTAACAATGTCAGAATTAAAATAAATAAAATTTATGAAAATTTTAGGTAAAGTAAGCTCTACCCTAGAGATTGTTTGCTTTTTATTTTTACTCAGATTTCATAGGGAATGTGAACTTAACTCAAAGAACAGACCCAAAAACATCTCTAGGTAGTTTGAGGCTAACAAAAATACTTTTAAACAATTTTCAACAAAGCAAAACCAATTCAAAAAATAAAAAAAAAATTATATAAAAAATCCTTCACTTGTTTTTAACTTGCTTTACAATCAAGTAAGAATAAATTTTTCTTACTTTTTGATAAACATAAGAGAATTTTATATGTGAAATCTAAATGGAAGTAAATAATTTGCTCTAAAAATTTTTTTTTAAAATTAAGGATGTTTTCTTAATTTTTTCAGCACTTTCAGGATTAAGTTTCATTGTTTATTAAATTAAAAAAGTTTAAACATTTACTAAACTTTTAACTATGAATTTTATCAATGCATTCATTGTTTGCTTCTGCCAATTGATCAAGTAACGTATGTAAATGATTACTATTGATATTCTTAGTTCTAATAATGAAACTCAATTTCAAATGGCACAAAAACAAACAATCAAAACTGCATATTCAATGCAAATAAAAGCCTTTGAAATGCAGCAGTCAGCTTTTATAAATGCATAATAAATAGCAAATTTTACAATGAATTTCAATAGTCATAAAATAATGATTGAGGGAAAATTCTGATTTATCATTTGCGTCACTGATTGAATCTCAGAGCTTTTATAAATATTTTCATGAAAATTATGGATAAGCAAACATACGATAATAATAATAATAATAATTCAAGCTCGCAACAAACACATCAACTAGCAGCAGCGCACGAAAAGCTCATTAATTAGTATGAATGAAATGTTAATAGCATCCAATTAATTCTTATGAACGATTGTTCATAATTCTCATTTAATTTCATTTATTATTGCTGAGATTATGTGCTAGTGAGTGAGTGGATGAGAGACATAAACGGTGATTAAATTGAGTGAAGTGCAATTAAGCACTAAATACTTTTCAATTATTAATTAATGCACTCGCAGTTTAATTAAAATTTCATTCCTTTTTTCTCTTTACATTTTGACTTTTTTTTGTTTACACATTGACTTACAAGTCGAATAATTAATTCAAAAGAAAATTCTTATCAAGGTTTTGACACTTGAATGATTTGATTTAAATCAAGTTGATTCAAAATTTGAGTCAAATAATTTTCATCAAGTGAAACTTGAATCAAGAAACTTAATGATTTATCAAGTAGATTAAAATTTATTTATTGTTAATTCTAAGATTGATCGAATGGCATTTAATTAATATTAAAAGATGTCTCTTACTTGTCTTAATTCAAAAATATCACATTCAATTTCAATCAATAAATATGTCATAAATAATTAAAATGCAAGTGTCCAAGTTTTATATTTAATTAACATATCACCCAATTACATAGATCTTTCTTATAATAATCATGTTTCAGCTCATAATTAATATGTATATTCACAAGAAGAAAACTCTTATATTGAGGTCAATTGAATAAATTAAGACAACAAACACACACACATGCATGAAATCCTCAAAAAGCTTTCTAACAAACACAAAATCCTCTCTAATGATTACCATAAATTTCATATTATATGAGGCATGTGTTTGAACATAAACTTCTTGAAATAATAAACTGATAATGAAAATTATTTTTGGCAACGGCAAAAAGCTCTTAAATGCAATAATATTCGAATAGTAGTTGAAGACATAAGAAAATCTTCTTAGAAAAGCACAAGACAACAAAATCATCAACATGATTGTTATTAGGAAGATAAAGGGCATGCTTTTAATAAATTATTCATAAGCAACTCACATCACAATTTTGCAATGAATTTTAAGTAAGTAACATGAAAACTATTTTCATGTAGCTACATGATTATTATTATTATTTCCTTTGATAGGTTTTGCAAAACATTTTATTGCTCATAATCATGAGATCATTTTATTAACTTTATGTTACCCTTTTTGTATACATAATGAAAATCAAATTTAATTAACAGTTAAAGAATAAGCAAAATTTTCTTTTTGGCTATAAAACGTTTTCAACCCTAATTAATTCACGGTACAAGAATTTTCAAAATTTTCTCTTTCTTTAGAAATGAAATTTGATCAATTTTATAATTTTATTAAAAGAAGAAATTCTGAATAATTAAATGTAATTGAAACTTGTTTTGTTAATAAAATTATTTCTTCTAGGTATTTTACCTACCTTTAATTAATATTATTGAATTATAAAACAAATATTTATGCAAATTTGATTTAATATTGATTTTCATGGAAATTTTAAAAAGGTTAACTCTTTATGGATACACATTGTTTCCAATTGCTATTCTAACTTTTTGTAAATTTATTTAGAAATACCAAGACTAGCATATTTAATTAAATTAATTAAAGAAATAATTTCAAAATTTCAAACAAAAATCAACTCTAATCAATAAAAACCACTTAATTCCATCATTTACACCTTATAAAAAGCACAGCAGCCTCACCCAACATGAACATTCAATTAAGCACTCAGCTATTATCGCAAATTGTTTTATCCATCAATACAAGTACGAATACAATTTTTCCTCATAATAAATTGTTTTTTTTATTGTGGCGAGTTAAATTGAGTTCATTTTACCATGTACATTTTCGTTAATGTGTGATATCGATATGTAGGTAGATAATTAATTAATGAGTTTTTTTCTTTTCTGGTCATGGAGACATGTCTGCAATAAAATGCTTTTTACTACTTATGTCGATATTCACACATTAAATTTAATTGATTTAATCAAGAGATGGAAATAAATGAAATCACATTAAATATTTCTAAATTTAAATGTTTTAAGTTCCATAATTTTTAAACGACATGATAAAAAATTTATAGAACTGATTGAAAATAATCTAAAATTAAAAAAAATTTGATCAGTTCCAACTTTAAATCAAAATCATTTATTGTTAATTTGTTATTTTCAATCCAACTGAAATGATCTGTTAAAAAGAAATCAATCGGAAAATTTAGCAACTTCCTAGAAGCATAAAATAAACTGAAATTTTACAAAAATTGACTGAAGATTGACAGAATTAATTATTTTATTAATGAGTATCTCATTTTTTTAACATTTGCCAATCAAAAACATTTAAATTAGTTTCATTGTTTGTTTGGTTTAAAATTTATTTTTCGATCGCATCTGCTTCATTTTATTTATTAAAGCACTTTAAAAAAATTTCATAAATCTACAATTATGAATGACAATCCATATACTTATGATGTAATTTGCTAAATTACACTAACATATGCTCTAGTAGATTCTCTAGATAATTTTAAAATGGAAAACATTGTGAGCAAGAAGCATGAACGACTAATGGAAAAATGCTTGCTTCCTTGCTTGCTCTTACACTTGAAATCAGAATTTAAATTGCAGCAAATCAAATTTTCATTTTCTCATGAATGCATTCACATGACATTTATGTTATGATGCACTCTCACTCTATATGTGAAAGTTAAACTTTTTTTTTGCCCTATAAAACTAGAAGAGAGCTTAATATTATATGGCAAATGAAAAAGACAAGCGATGACGATGAACAGTATGAGGAAAAAGTTTTTTGAAAGCAATTCCTATATGAACTGAATATTGTTCAATATGTATGTGTTCATGAGTAGGAAAAGTCAAACAAGTGATATAAGTGATATTCATAATTCAATATGTCTTCATTGCAGTTAAATAGAAACGTGCAAATGAAAATATAAGAAATTCTACGTGATAAATTTACTCAATTTACCATTAAAAATTTTTCTTCTTTTGTGTTATAAATTAAAAATTTTTAAGTGGTTAAGTGTGAAAAAAAATTAAGAAAACAAATTAAAGCCTTAAGTGCATTATGCTTGAAAAATAAATTTATATGTACAAATATCCAAAACACTCTAGAGATAGAGAAACTTTTCACCATGTTTGGAAAACACACTCTAAAATGAAAAAGTTTCTTTCTCTATCCTCGTGTTTGGTTTCGTGGAAAATATACATAATAAAAACTTTTGAAAATAAACAAATTTCGCATACAGAATTTATTTCACATAATGTGAACTCGATATAAATTCCTAATGTACTTTTTCCACTTTGATGGCGATGAACTGACAAATTTTGAGCAAAATTTTTAAATTTTGTTTTTTTTTAACAAAAAATTTACTTGATTTAATTTAACTGATTTTTATGTTACTCAATGATTTTTAATAAGATTTGAGGTTATTGATGATTTTAACTATTTTACAAACTACTTGACTTTATTTGTGTCTTGCCTAGAATTTGGTACTTGCATGCATACTTGACTGGTGATATGACTATATGTGTACAAGTTGACTTTTAAAATTGTCTCTAATTCATTCAAAATTTTGTTTAATTTCGTTAAAATTTTACAAAACAATATGAAAGTCAATGGCCTTTAAGTTTATAAAGTTTTGATTATTTTACTTGACTTTACAAAAATTTGTTAAATTGCTTGCATAGCTCAATATTCTTTTAAATAATAAATTTTTGTTTGCTCATACTTACTCTTTTTTATATATCAATTTCTAAAATTTAATCATATTATAGCTCCTATATGATGCAATACTTAAAGTTTCACACAAAATCCTACAAAAACAGAAAGATGAAAAATTAAAATTGAACATGAAAGCAAATATAAATAAAGAATTTTCATTTCTCATCAATAGCAAGCAAACTTGCAAGCACTCAATTCCGCTTTAATTCAATTCATTTTTTTCATTCGTTATCTATAAATAAAATATAAAATGCAATATCAGCATTGAAATTTATCTCATGAGAATGGATAAAAAAATTGCATGTTGATGAAAGTCCATTTGATTACACAATCATTTACCATGAAAGTATCATCTCTATCTCTATATGTACAAAAAAACGTGTGAATTCAAATTGAATAAAAATAGAAGCAGCAGCAGAAGAAGAAAAATGATAAAAATAAAACCAACAGATGCGAGCAAGCGAGTGAGAGGGAAATTGAAATTTATGGAGGGGTCAAATTGAATGACACTCGGAAGTGCGGAAAGACGCAAAGTGTTGTCGATTATCAGTAGCGAGTGAGAATGAGGAAAGGAAAGGAAAACAATTTCTACTATTTTTTTCATTAAAAACTTCTGACATCTTAAAGCTGTCCGCATCGTGATGAGAGAATTGCAAAAGAGAAACTTTTTACGATAAATCAAAATCTTGGTAATTTTTTTCCATCTCATTCTGCAATCACCTTCAAAGTTCTTCCTTTAGAATGTCTATATTGCATATAAAAACTTTTCTACTCTCGACTATGCCACTGCTTTTGAATGAGTTTGCTGTAGTGGTAAAAAAGTTAATTATGTATAACAAAGAATTCTTTAATTTTATTTAAAAATATTGATTAAAATTTTTATTGTTAGTGAAAATCTCAAATATTTAAATTTAAATGAAACGAGTGGGAAAGTGTCCGCCATAGGACGGATTACTTTAGCGCATTTTTGGTGCCTAGATCAGTGTATGTTGACAAATCACAGACTTATTAGATTCGTTTGAGAAATAAATTTACACTTAAAAATAATTTGATCGAAATAAATTAAGAATATAGGGAAAACATATTTATAAAATTTTGATGCATGAAAGTACGGCGAGCGTTTTTAATTGGTGCTTAATTTACCAGAGTCCAAAACCGTTTTACAAATAACTAAAAATCAATTAAATTTATTTCGATTATGTATAAACCTAATTGATTTAATTCTAGTTGGTTTTCAGTTGAAAATTTTTAATTTGTTTGCAATTGGTTTTAAATTTTTTGCAAATAAAATACCAAACGGTTTTGGACTCTGCAATTTACAGAATCTTATGATAAATTTTAATTGATATAAAATTAACGGTTGAGTAATATTCAAAATATTTGAAGTTCCAATATTTGCCGGTGGTGGCGCTGCAATCGTTTTCGCAGCTAACTTCGCGTTATTTACATTTTCAATTTGAAATTTTAATTCGTAATTTCTAATTAATGCAATAAGTAACAACATTCTAATGAAGAATGCCGCAATAACTCGATAGCACAAATCAAACACAGCAAACCGGAAGTCGCTAGCTATTGTAGTTTTCGAGATCTCATCCCTCACCAGCCAGCAGCCAGCCAGCCAGCCAAAATGAGATATAAGCGGCATTGTTGTTCACAAAAATGCGCTAAAAATTAACAGTCCAAACATTGTTACGAGTAGCAAATTTTCATTAGCCAAAAAAAACTCAATCAATATAAGCTTTTAGGAATCAACATACATAAAATATGCAGATGAAACTTCAATTCATTATCTCTGATTGATTTTTTCTCCTCGCCTCGTTCAATCAATCAGTAAAACATTTATTCAATGACAAACCAAAATATTTCGCATCAGCATATTTTTTTCATAACTATTAACCTTCATAGCTCATATAAAAGTGAATATTTTTTCTGCTAAATTATCATCAAAATGTATGAATTCCTTTCAATTGATGCCATTCAATATCCATTTATGCTAAAGAAGGAAAACAACATTACTAATTTCTATAGAAGTCCATTAATAGAAAGCTTATTACCTCATATCAGAAATTTTCTTCTCTTTTACTCTTTTCAAAACATAAATTAACTATGCAATCATATATGAATAGAAAAGAAAAGAAAAATCATTTATTGAATTGAAGCTTTTCTTTTTTGTGATGATTGAAGCAAATTTGATGCAAGTAAAAATTCTCTAGTTTACATATTTTTTTCAATAACAGTGCAAAATGTTTGTTAAAGAATGGTAGAGAAGAAAAAAGAAATTATTTTTTATAGAAACTTTTTTGCTTGCTTTTTCCTTTTTCATTCTTTTCACATGCAAATTTTTCTAGTGTTGATAATTGGAACAGAAAAAAAATTTAATGAATAATATCAGTGGAAATTTAAAGAAACTAAAAAAATCCAATTAAATTTAAAATAGCTCAAGTATAAAAATGATTGTATTTTAATTATGAAATAATTTTTCTATGAAACTTTAATATATTGAAATTTTTAACAAAAATTTTTAATCATGTAAACAAAAACATAAAATGTAAACAATAAAAACTTAGTAAACAAAGAATTTCAAAACCAGAAATTTAATGGAAATTTTGGGAAAAATTTCTTTCCTATTAACTAAATTGAACTCACAACTTCTGAAGCAAAATGGATAGAATTAATAGATTTTAAAAAATTTGACTGTAACAAATAAAAAATTTTGTTTATTTACAAGTTTTAAAAACTTCAATTCTTAAAAAAATTGTAAAAGATGTCAAGAAAGAAACAAAATGCAATAAAAACGGATAATTTCATTTGAATATAAAGAACAACTGTTTACATTTTTACGTGTTGTGGCAGAATTTACCAATTCATCATAAAATGTAAATAAATTCATTACACTTCGTAAGACCATTAAAATGTCTTTACCTTGATGGCAATAAATTTTTTTTAATAATTTAGATTTTAAATAATTTATTATCTTTTTTATTATAATAAAATTTAAAAACAAATATAAATAATAAATATTTCCTATAGAAATCAACTTATTCCGTATGTTTTAATAAAATGCGAACTTTGATGTTGATGACCTTGAAAATTCAAAATCAATTTATATTTCATTTTGGAGTAAATGAACATCTTTACCAAAATTTAATCCAGTCTTTTCTTTAATCCAGTTGATATAAGATGAGACTCTTGTAGCAACAACTGGAACATCTGATATGCAATCATTATAATGAATATCAACACCATTTTCAGCATCTTTGACATAACTCAAAATTCCGACAATTTTTTTAGTCTTTCGTGATACCATCACAGCTCCTGAATCACCAGAACCTTAAAAATATTAAAAATTAATTTAAAAAACATTTTGAAATTTGATTTTCTTACATGGAAGTCCTTTAGTTTTTCTTGCACAAATGTGATTTTCATTCAAGTTTTCAATGTAATGACTTTTGAATTTTTTGCATTCATTTAATGGATATAATGTTAAATTTGTATATTGAAGTTCACGAGAAGCTCCACTATAATCATATGTATAGCCCCATCCCGAGAGCACAACATCTTTATCTTCTACATCTAAATCAGCATTTTCCTTTGTCGATAACTTCAATGAACTTATTTTTTCAGAAAAATTTAATGGAACTTTTAATTCAATTATTCCAATATCAAAAACAGCTGATGGCATTGTGAAATTTTCATGAATCCAAAATTTACTTGATGATAAAGTTATGCCATCAGACAATCCACCACCATAATATTCATGTACACCAACATTGACGACTGCTTTTCCACCTTTTCTTATAGACATCAAACAATGAGCTGCAGTTATGATGTGTCTATCAGAAATTATTGCACCAGCACAAAAAAATTGTGGGCTATGAACAAGCACTGTGTAGGGAAATTGATGTTCTTTTGCTGTATCACCATCGTAAATTGCACCAACTTTTAAAATTATTGCAAACAAAGCAAATAATTTAATTAAAAAATTCATTTCTTATGTCTTTGAAATTCAATTGAATACTGAATGAATAAAAATAAAATTTTCCTTATCACAGTCTTTTTCTTATCAGCTCACCTCTAAGATTAGCTACTTGTTTATGTACGTAATCACTTAAATCATTTTATTCGTATGTGTGCATGGGAATTTCTAGAGAATTTATTTACAAAATCATTTGGAAAACATTCCTATGTCTATTGAGATGATTAAGGACAGGTACATTTTTCAGGTAGCGTCGATAGTTTCTTTTTTAATTATTGTTAATAAAATAAAAATGGAATTTTTATTTTCTACCTGTTTTGAATTTAGGGTTAAATTATTTAGCAAAATAAACAAAAATTAGGATTCGAACTTGCATAAATATTTTATTTGATCTGCGCATATTTTTTTGTCAAGTTGACTTAAACAAAAATATCTCTAACTTATTCAAGTTGAAATTAATTCAATCAAAATTTAAAGTAAACTTAAAAACCATTGATTTTTATACAAATTTGTTGAATTTCAAAATAAAAAAAAATTGAATGAATTAGAAACATTTATGTTCAAGTCAACTTGAATGTAACTTGACATAAAGCGCTTATCAAGTAAAATATTCATACATTTTCGAACCCTATTAAAGTAAAAAGAAAGTCGATATTATCACTATTTATTTTTAATTTAACAAGTGTTTCATCCTTGGTTAAAAATATCATTTATAAAAAAATGTATACACGTGGGTGATGTAAAAAATTTGTGACTCAATATTTTCTTATCTTTTTTTCTTAGAAAATTTTCTTTTGTATAATTTGATACTCAGCTGCAGTTATGTAAATTCTGAGTCATTATTGGACATCATTACTGGAATATTTCAGCACCTGTTATTTAGAAAATTCCAAATAAAAAGAGCTCAATTTATTACAAATTTACAAACATAGACAAACATGAACTTGGTTTTTTAAAAAAAAAAGTTCTTATCAATTTTTGAGACATTCAATTGACCTAAATATTTTTCTAATTTATGTCAAAAAATTTCATTGAGAATTTTTATTTTTCATTGACATTATTGTTGGTTTTTTAAGCGTTTTTAAATTGAGTCTCAATAATTCAGTCTAGGTTATAATTTATAATATTTAGTGCAAAAATTGGATTGATTTGGACACAATCAAATTTAAAAAAAATTTTTTACTTTAATTAACTAAAAATTCAAATCTCTTTTAAAGTTTTCTGTTTAATTTGAATGTCAAGTAAAAATTTTCCTTTTATTCATTGTCATCACTTCCATTGTCTTCTTCGAAGTTTTTGTTTTCTTCATCACTTTTCTCATTACTATCGTCATCTTCACTCTCATTTGCTTCGTCATTGTCTTCATCCTCTGAAGAAGAATCACTCAATTGAATCTCATTATCGCCTTCACTTTCTGAATTATCTTCTTCATTGTCATCCTCATCAAACTGAATCCCAGTTTTTTCACTGATCCATGCTAAATATGATGAAATTCTAAGTGATACAGCTGGAACATTTGCTTTACAATCATTTTTAATCTTCTTTCCATTTTTTGCATCTTTTACATAACTTAAAATTCCAACAATTTTGTTATCTTTTATCAAAGCTGAACCTGAATCACCTGAACCTAAAATAAAAGTAAATTATAAAAATTTTCAAGTAAGAAAATGTAAAACTCACATGGCATTCCCTTAATTTTTTTTGCACAAATGTGATTTTTACCCAAATCTTCAATGTAGTGCTTTTTATATTTTTTACATTCATTCAATGAAATCAATGTCATTTGAGTATATTGAAGATTTTCTGCAACATCTTCTCTATTCACAGTATGACCCCATCCAGATAAAAAGACTTTTTTGTCTTTTCCATCAGTTTCAATATTTTTCTTAGTTGAAATTGCAATTTGTTGAATATTATGATTGAATTCTAGTGGTTGTGGTAATTTAATGATTCCAATATCATCAACAGCTGATGGCATTTCAAAGTTCTCATGGATATAAAAATTGTCACTGACATAAGTTGTTCCTTCTAAGCTGTCTTTTTCAATTGATTGTGTTCCAATATGAATTGTCACTTTATCAGTATCTCTCAAGCAATGTGCAGCTGTTAAAATATGTGTATTTGTAATTATTGAACCAGTACAGAATGAATCTGGTGTCAAAATTAAAGCAACATGTAAAAATTGATTTGGTTTTGCTGTGTTTCCATCGTAAATGGCAAAAGTTTGTAGAAAAATTGATGAAAAATGAATAAATATGAATGATTTTTCCATTTTTAATTGGATGAATTGCAAATCAGAAACTAAATTTATAAAATAAAATTTTTATTATGAAATATTTGTAAATATTAAAATCTGATGAAATCGTCTTTTTATTCATACAAATATGAGAACTTTAAAAAAATTTTATGGATTTTTTGTAGTTGATGATTAACTAAAAGGTAGAATTTATATTAATTTGAAATCAAATAAGATTGAGTCAAGTAATTTAAATCAAGTTGACAAAATAAATTCATCAAGTAAGAAAATAATTGCTTAAACATACGAAATTTTGAATGTGATTTTTTTTTTGAATTTTCAAGATCACATCAGTGAGAAACTAAGTCCGAAGTTTTTTAATATTTCTCTTGATCCGGACGTAAATTAATCCGGCTAATGTTTCATATAAAATATCTAATCTAATTGGATTTTTTTTATTTTTGCCCATATTTTTTACACCGCATATCAAAACCTCAAAAAATCTAACAAAAATAAAAAACATTGGAAAAAATATAAAACTCACAAGAACTCACACCCCATGATTTTAACAAAAAAAAGAAAAATGATTTGATTTAAGCTTAAAAAAATTTAAGCATTTTTGAAGTATTTTTTATTCATTCAAAATTTATCAGCCCTTGTTCATATTTTCATTACAAAATCCAAGGCCTGAGAACTCTTTGATCCGAGTTTGATTTTTTTTGATCCGAGATCAAACTGGGATCAAAAAAATCAAAAAAATCAAACAGGAATCAAAAAAATCAAACTCGGATCAAAAAAAATTCAAAAACTCGGATCAAAGAGTTCTCAGGCCTTGACAAAATCAAATGATGTGATAAGCTATATGTAAACAACTGCCTCAAAACAAATAACAAGCATGAATAGTCTTTGCAATTTAATGATGAAATTTAATTCAATCATTAATTTAAAATTTTGCAACTGGAAAGTGAAATAAATCAAAATAAATTTTTTTATCTAAAAAAAGAATCTCATGTAGAAATGAATTTTAAATTAAAGTATACAAAAACTAGAAAATGAAGGTTTTAGATGCATTTTCATGCATTGTTTTTATTTTGATTTATGGCTAAATTTCTTGGTATGTTTTTACCTTTTCATTATTTGTGCAAGTAGAACAATTTTAATTTTCAAGGAAATCATTTGATTTATGTTTTTTGATAAATGAAAATCATTGCATGGAAAATGACTTATATTTAATGTTTTAAGCATAAAATTGACCAGAAATTTACGATTTTCCTTTGCTTTATGTAAATTTGTTCTAATTCAAATAATTTCATTTCTAAACTAGGTAATTTTTCAAAGTCTCATTTCTTATCACAAAATTTCCCATCTTTGTCCAATCTTCAAATTGTTGTCATCAAAAAGCTTTATTATGTAAACTTTTCTACTCTTTCTCTTATTTTATTGCTTTCGATTATAACACTTGAGAGTTTTTCTCTACACGAAATGAAGAAAAGTTTTTCCTTTCTCTCTCTTTATTGCTTAATCCCAACTGAAAGAATTGACGAAGTTTATTTTCCTTTCTTATTGTTGTCGTTGAAAGGAGATTTTTATCTTTTCCTACTGATTTTCTTCTATTTTTTATTCGAGTGGTTTTTAAATAAAGAATAAAAAAAGTTTTATTTTGATAGATAAGAAATTTTTTTTTGAAAAGAATTACAATTTTGATTAGAAAAAAAATATAATTGCAAAATTTCGTGAAATATTAAATTTAAAAAATAATTTAAATAAAATTAGGTTCGGACTTGATCAAATTTAAAACAAAACATTATGAAATCGTTTTTTATTTTCTTAGCAGCTCGAAAGAAAATTCTTAACTTAATTTCAACTTCATTCAAGAAATTAGAAAAAAAATTTATTTTATTTCACTTATTTTAGCTTAATGTGCAAAATAAACTTCAATTCAATCGATACAACAAGAGTCTTTTACAGAAAACTTTTCCTTTTAAACAATTTTCTCAAGTTTACTCTACTAGAAAACCAAAAAAGAAGAGATAGTTTTTAAAAATGTGTTCGTAACGTGACAGGAAATTTTCAGTTTTTAATTCAAAATTGCAGTTGCGGTAAATAAAACTCAGAAAGTCATGTTTTTTTGCTGAAGCATGAAAGAAAACAAGAAAATCGAGCTAGTCAGAGAATGACTTTAATTAAGTAAAAAGTTTTTACAGTCGTGGTTTCCTTTAATTCTCAGTAATTAATCAAAAATGTCTCAGGAAAACGTTTTAACTGGTTGGAAATGCTTTTGTGAACTTTTAAAATTGCTTCTTTTTAAGAATTTTTTGCTACTTGCAATTCAGTGTCAATCAAGTTTCATCTTATTTTTAGAATTCTTTGAATTAAGAAAATTTTTATAATGAGAAAAATTTTTCTTGTAAATTTACTTTTGTAAAACAACAAAAACACAAAAAAGGACATACTGGCATGTGAAAATTTAAAATTCATTTCTATCATTTGAAAGAAAATTTTCCTTTTCATCTTCTTCCGCTCTTTGCTCCATTTCATTTTGTACTTCAAAGTTAATTTGTTATTGAAATTTATAGAAATATTTCTTTGGGGCAAAATTTTGAAATATAAATAATTGAAACTGTCAGAAAAGAAAGGAAAAAGAAAACATTTTGAAGTTTTTTCTTGTACATTATTCAAATCAATTTATATCACTTGTAAAAAGTATGGACATTTGAATTTTTTAAGTCAAGTTTGGTTGTAATCAAGTCAAGTTAGATTGAATTCAAGTTAAATGAATCAACTTGATTTAACATTTAAAACTTTATAAAAATTCTTTAAATTTCTTAAAAATTAAATTTTTTAAACCTTGCACGTGTATGAAAATTGAAATAATGAACAACCTCAAATACTTTTTATTATTATTCACATTTTATCTTTTGAATTTCCAAAATTTGAAACCATGATAATGCAAAAGTTAAAAATATTTTATCATTGCTCCCATGATCTTTACTAACTTGCAAATACTTGTGCTATCACAGTTTGATAAATTACACTCTGGAGCATTTTTTAAAATGCACATTGAATGATTGCAGTGAAATTTTGATAAATCTCAAGAACATGACAGAAAATTTGAATATTAAGAGCACACAAGTGAGCACTTATTTTGCTTCGTCTGCAAACATAAAACGACGAATGTCATTAATTTTTAATAAAGTTGGCATTTACAACAGATGCAAAGTGTATATAAAAAAAAGAGAGAGAGCTTGGCAATGAAAATTTTTTCTACATTAGAACTAATGCAATGCAACTAAAGTGACATTGTTGCCAACACACAACATATACAAAATGTTGCTAATGGCATCATCCTATGTGCAATAAATTTCAACTTCAAATTGCCAACCCTCGATTTACACTCACATGTGTTTTTGATTTTTCATGGTTAATATTCTTTGGCAAACACTTTTGCTACGGTATGGAGAAAATTTATTGCATCTCTATTATTGAAAAAAAAACATTTTTATTTCCCTTAAAAATGAAATTTGAAATCTTTACATAAAGAGATTTTATAGCTTTTAGCAATTTTATTTTATGAAATTTTTAATTATTGATTTTGTCAACAAATTAATAAAATTTAGTCACATTCATGTCATACTTTTTTATCCAAATTCATCAACTATTCTTAAATTTTTTATGTCTTCTAACTGATTTTTATAATAAAATTCTAATCTAAATATAGACTGTTAAAACTTTTGACATAATTTAGGAAATAACAAATTTTTAAGCAGCAAACTATTCAGACAGCTCTTTAGAACTGCTCTAAAATTTCAAAGCACTAAAACAACTGTCAACTGTTAAAGCCAAACAAAAAGCTTTTTCTAAGTTGAATTTAATGAGAACTGACACAAGAGAAGTCATCAAATCAAGGCAAGAAATTTCATCATCATCTAAGAAAGAGGTTGAAAAATAATTAAAAAGTTGAGTGAGAAAATAGAAAAGTTTTAATTTCTTTTTCTTTCAACTTTCGTCATCACCCTTTCGCGTTTGTGTGTTTTTTTCTTCTTTTTATTTATTCGTAAATAAACTAAGGAAAAAATATGTTTTTGTTATCATAGCAACCAATTCTACCAATTTGTTTTATTTATTTTGCTAAAATTTACTTTTTTTTCTCTTTTAGTTTTCAATCAGTTAAGAAGCATTTTTGCAAATGATGTCGGAAGAAAATAATGAAATGCTGGCACCAGCATCATCACTTGAAATGATAAATTTAATGGATTTCACATCAAAACCAGAAAGAAGCACACAATCAACTATAGATGAAGATATCATTACACTTGAGTAAGTTTTAAAATATTTTTCATTCAGAAAACTTTTTTTATTCCATTTTAACCCAACAATCAAGCCATTCTTATGGATACGATTGCAAGAAGATGTACAATCTCGTTTTGATCGATGCCACAACACTCGTATTTGCATCGGGAAATTTAATTCATTTTTTCAATATTGAGACGAAAGCGATTACCATGAGACGTTCTGTATGTGGTGGCGGTATTGGTTGCATAGCGAGAAATCCTGCTTATAAACAGTACTTGACTGTCGCTGAGAATGGTAAAAATCCGACAATTTTCATTTATAAATTTCCCCAAATGGAAATTATATCAACATTGACACGCGGAACGAAGCAGCAATATTCGATTGTGGATTATACGGCAGATGGTGAATTGCTCGCTTCGCAAGGTGGAGCGCCTGATTATATGCTGACAATTTGGGACTGGAAGCGAAATGAAATCAAATTGCGAGCGAAATCTTTTAGCAATGATGTAGCAAATTTACTTTTTTCACCCTATATACCTGAGCAGTTGACAACATGTGGATTAGGTCATATCAAGGTGAATAGTCATATCAATACTTTCAAGGAATAAACACTTGATTTTTTCTTGTTTTGAATTCAGATTTATTTTTGTTAGAATTGAATTTTTATTTCAACTTGACTTGATAGTTATGCACTTGAATTGACATTCAAATTGACTTGAGTGTAACTTGACTTAAAAATTTACTTGACTTTTATTTAGAAGTTATAATTTTTAAACCCTAAAAACAGTAAAACATTTAAATTTTTGAGCTCACAAAAAACAATCAAATCAAATTAATAGGAATAATTTTTAGTGATTCAACTTGATTTAAAAAGAAAATCATTCAAGTTTTCATTCCTTGACTTGCCTTTATTTATGATATTTCGACTCTAAATAAAAATTTTCCCATCTTCTTAACAGTTCTGGAAAATGTCAAAGACTTTCACAGGCCTTAAGCTGCAAGGCCTCATTGGACGATTTGGCAAGACAGAAATTTGCGACATTTACGGCATGTGTCCAATGCCAGATGAAAAAGTTCTCTCGGGCTGTGAATGGGGCAATGTGCTCGTGTGGGAGAATGGTCTTGTAAAAGTCGAAGTTTGTCGCAAAAATCGTCGTCCTTGTCACACTGGTCCTATAACACAGATTTTCATGTGCAATCATGAAGAAGTCATGACTGTCGGCAGTGACGGTTTCATAAGAATTTGGTACTGGGAAACAGTTGAACTTGCTGATCCTTCCGAGGAGGACCGTGTTGTTGAAATTGAACCGAGTCATGAATTTCGCATTGGCAATGAAAGCTACAGTGCAGAATTATTGAAAATTGTTCCTTCACATGACGTCATGGACTCATCAATTTGGTATGCACAGGATGGAAATGGAGGCATATGGTGGTGCGACTTGTCGACTCATAAGCGTCCGCTTTTTCCAAGGCAATTATTTCGTTGTCACGCAGGTGAAATTGTTGCCATCGACACAAGTTCTGTTATGCATTATGTTTGTACTTTGGGTGCTGACGGTCGAATTTATATCTACAACTATCATGAACAGCGTATGCTATTTTATCATCAATTTCCTTGTGCTGGTAGAGATTTGTTATGGTTGCCAGTAACAATTGATCCTACTGCTTCTCTAATGATCATTGGATTCATTGATGGTGTGATAAGAATGATCTCATTTGATGATAAAAAACTTGAAATTCAACTTGTACAAGCAGTCAAGTGTCACTGCGAACCCATTACAAAAATCTCAATTAATCCCAATGGAAGTATTTTTGTGTCGGCAGCTGAGGATTCAACCATTTTTGTACATCAAATAGCGCGAACTGAGCCATTTCTAAAGCTTGTTCCAATCGGTTTCATTGATATCGCATCACCAGTCACGTGCATCAATTGGGATCCGGAACGAAGAGCGACCGGTGTTTTTGGTTGTAAACTTGGTGAATTTATCGAAGTCGATTTACCCGAACTACCCCAAATGTATGAGCGCACAACCTATTATCTTGCACATGTACCAGTAAAACGGTTTAAATTTAAATCGATAAAATCGACAATAAAACGAAATGAGAAAATGAAGGCGATTGAAGCGCGCAGAGAGGAAAGACGTAAATTGAAATTGAAGGAACTCAAGCGAATGAAAAAGGAGTCGCCCGAGGTTTACATAAATATCGACGAGTTTCTCGCTGATTCTGACGATGAGGAGGTGCTTGATTCTATTTATGTTCCCGATCCACCTAATAAAATTTTATGGATCAAATATACGCGAGATGGAACATTCTGGCTTTCACTTGATGGCTATGATGCTGGCTACATATATGAATGTTGTAAAGAGAGCGGTGAACTTCTTTCATATACAGCAGTGCCTCAAGCTGAAGACGCGCCAATGTGCTCATATGTTTACCTTAACAATTATTGCATTTATGGCATGGGTGATGGACGTATACGAATCAATCAAGTGAAGGAAAATTGGCGTGATTTATCAAATTATTGGATGCTCAGTATGCACGATAATTTCTTTGGCAAAATACCAACTGTCAAATTGAGTTATGATCGGAAATTTTTATTTTCGATTGGCAATGATGGCAATTTGTTTTCATATCATTGGAATTTGCCTGTTGTATTTATAGCATCAAAAGAACCAAGTCGAATTCCGATACTTACTGAAATTGTTCAAGATATACTTGATCCAAATTATCTATCTTTAGAACAACAGAAAGAAAAGGAAAATGAAGAGCAGCAGCAACAATTTTCAGCAAATAAAAAAGATCAAGTTTTAGCTACAATTGCTAAATTGAGAGAGGAATTTGAAGAGATTTTAAAAAAGTATGTTTTAAATTAAGATGAAGGTGACATTGTGATTTATTATTAGATTAGATTTCCATTAAATTAAAATAATCAAGCATTTACTTGATTAATAATATCAAGTTTCAAGTCAACTTGACATTCATGTTACTTGACTACAAATTGACATTTTTACAACTTGACTTACTTATAAATCAAAAATCTTTACTAAAAAGATTCAAGGTTTCATTTGTAACCAATAATAGCACAAGTTTAGCCATATCCAATTTCTTTTAAAAAATTTAATATTTTTTTGTCAACTTTTGTCAATATTTTCTTTTAAATAAATCTTTTCTTTTTCCTCATAATTTTTCATGCAGAAATTCACAACTGCCAGATTCACAAAAGCTCACACCAGCAGACCTACATCTCGATGACCGCATTACTGATGATCTTCAGCAAAAGCTTGACATTCAAATGGAAATTGTTCGACGACAAAAAGAATTTGACTATGAAAAAGCAAGACTTGCCGGAAAGAAATTAATGGAGCATTTCATTGATCCAATTATTTATCCAATTGAGGTCATTGGAATACAAAATAATTTATCTGTATTTTCATTTCGTATTAAGAAGCTTGGCAAAGAATTTTTGCAACTAAAAGAAGAATTGAAAATTAAAAAGGAAGAAGCAGCAAAACAACACAGGTAAAAAATTATTTGTAGATAAAAAAATTTCCTAATGTGCTTTAAAACTAATGAAATAATTTAGGCTATTTGAGGATCAAACTGAGGAAAGTTTCTCAGAAAGGTATTTTTTTATTCAAATCAGTTTTCTCTTTCTGCACTTGCACGGATTATTTTATTTTTAAGCTTCATTGCACATACAAGCACATATGAGAATATAAAAAACACATATAGGTCAAAATTCTTTAATCTCTACCATTCTCTTTTATGTATTTAAACTAGACTTCCTGAAACAATGGATGCAAGTCTTCATACGTTTGAAACTGAGTCAAATATTCCAGTTGTTGAGCCATTTCTCATAGGACTTAGTGCAACGGATTTAGAAACAAAGCTTGAGAGTAAAATGCGACGATTATTAAATAAATATCGTGAACGAAAAGCAGCTGAAAGGAGACGTAAAAAAGAATGGGAAATCGTGAACAATGAAAGACCAAATCCTGATGCAGATCATCCAAATGACATAAAAATGATTGAAGAAGCAAAACAAACAATTGGCGATTATAAATTAAAATCAGATCCAAATTATGAAGCAGCAGATGATGCGCGTGAGACAGTAGTGAAAAAATTAGAAGAAATCATAAAAACACGTGAAGATGCTTTCAATATAAGAAATGAATATAACGAAAAAGTCTTTGCATTACGTGAAAAAAAGAAAGAATTGATTCATTATGTTCAAAAAAAGTTAAGAAAACTTGATGAAATTCACTTGGAACTGTCAGAAGAACAAAGAATTAAGCCAAATTTTAATGTCAAATTTGATTTTGATCGTGAATTTCCTGAAAGAAATTTTAATTTGAGAAAATACCTTGATCCTGATGCATATGAAAATGAGCTGATTGAAATAAGCTCAAGTCGAAGTGACACACTCACGCCATATCAAATTGCTGAGAAAAATCTTATTGAACTGCAAAGAAGTGTTCTTCAATCAAAACCGTCTGTTGAAATTCAAACACAATTTTCATATAAAATTTCTTCAAAAGTTGATCCAGTGCTTTTGAAAATGCTTCAAAGTGGTGAAGAAACACGAACAGAATGGGAGATTGAACTAACGAATTTACGCATACGTCGAAGGCTATTCGAGCAGAACAAAATTATTGACAAAATAAATGCCCGAATTGTTGCGTTCGACAATGAAATTGCTCAATTGAGCGAGCAACGCTATGATGTTGAAGTGAAAGCAAAGTTTAAAGAAATTTTCTTGCTTACGCTCAATCAGGAATTGATGATTTTGAAAGATTTTGAGCCATTTGAAGATGTCATGATGAATGATGTCGATATGAAAGCAACGGAAGTTAAGCAATTGTCATTTCGCTTATCAAATATCAATACGGAAATTGATATAAAAAAGAGAATGATTGAAGAAATGCAAGATCTTGTGAGGAAAATTGAAATGAAATTTAAAATGAATTGTGGCGATAGTAAATTTTCTGTATTTTTAAAAAGAATTTTTCATCGAAGTCTGAATGATATTGAGCAAACATGTGAAGATGAAGATGATGGAAAAAGTGAAAAATCAAATAATTCAACTGAGCCATCAAATCATTCTAAAGGAGTTGTAAAAATGAAATTTTTAGATGAAAGTCATTGTCCAAAAGGATGTGATAGGAAGCTTTATGAACTTGCATTTCAATTACGTCGTGATCGATATGAACATGAACGTGCTATTAACACAAAACAAAAAGAACTTGAATCAATTCTTATGGAACATGAAATTTTAACACAAAAACGTGATCGTTCAGAAGCTGATTATCAAAAATATAAAAATAAATTGTCAGCTCTTCGTCATCAAAAGCAAAAACAACTTAATAATGTCGACACAATTGTCATGCTAAAAATGGATCAAATGCAATACTTCAAAAATTACGAGGAATTTGTCAATATTGACAAGACTTTGCTCTTCAACAATCACAATGTCACGCGACTTTATTCTCGTGTTGGAAAGCTCGCACTTGAGACAATTGAAGCAAAAAGAAGTCATCGAATCAACGTCATTCATTTGGCAAAAATCAAGACTGACATAAAATTGATGGAAAAACAAATTGTTGATCTCAAGGACAAGGTAAATCAAGCGATGCTTAAAAAATTTGGACGAGTCATTGATTTGAATGAAATTGAAGAGACAATATTAAGACGTTTTGCTTTTGAAATGCAAATTGAGATACGAGCTAATGCTGATGATATTAAAAAGCAGTATGCTAATAAGATTAATGAACTTAAGGTAAGAAAAAATTTATTGACTTAGTAATTTATTACTTTTTGATAAAAATAGCAACTTAAAACTTAATTATAAAAAAATTTTTAAAGTGTAGATTTACATTGAAATATTTCTTGACTTTAATTGCTTTTAAATTGTCTAATTTTTCAATATAAAATTTTTAATTGATGAACAAAAAAAAATCTTCAAATGTAAACAAAAGATATTTTTGTAAAAAAAGATTTGATGAATTGAAATTTTCTTCAAATTCTTTGAATATTCACTAATATGACTCACAAAAAAGACATGAAATAGCAAGCAAAAGTAGCAAAAAGTTTAATTTTACTCACATTTATTAAGTTTTAAAGTTTAATATTTTCAAATTTAATTCTGCTTAATTTTTGTGCTTTAATAAAATCATAAAAAGTTATAGATTATGTAAGAAAAATGAGTCATTAAAGTGAAATCACTTTATAAAAATATTACCTTTTCTCCAACAAGTTTATTCATTTAAATTAATTCCATTTCTTTCCTAATAGAAATTAAAAATAGAAAAGCAAAAAGAAGTGACAATGATTCTTCAATCAGCAACTGAAAAATTAAATATCCTTACAGTTCTTGAAGAAGAAAGAAATTTCCTGCATAAATTGATAAAGTCACAGGCAAAAAAGAAGGAATTGTCTTTATCTACATCAATTTTACAGCAACAGCAGCAACAAAAAGAAACTGAAAGTGATTTAGATAAATTAAAGGAAATTAGTAATCATCAGAGGGAACAAATTGAGGTATGTGACAAAATAAAATGATGATAGCATTTCATTAATCATTTTTATTCATAGATGCTTCAACGTGAAATTCGTGCATTGAGTTTAAAGACAAAATCATTTGTTGATGCTCGTCAAGAATTTGAATCGCTTGACTACAACATTCGTCAACTTCATACTGGCATAAGTAATGAATTTCGTCCTTTTGAGGATTCCATTTGTTCAAATGCGGACGAATCAATGATGTCATCGACCCGTGCAACTACGCCTGACGAAGCATTTACTGAAATTCATAAGATGGTACGGAAGTTTCTTTCAGAGAATCTCAAAATAGCAGAAAAATATGACATAGACAATATAACAGCAAACATAGCAAAATATCTCAGCACAACGGTAATAAACTTCCGTTCATCATCCGATGCAGCAACCGAAGAGATTCTTTTTGATGTCATTCGAATATTCAAATCATTTCTGCCGATATCAGGTGAAATTTTAAAGCCCGAGAGCATTGCAACATTCATAGCACAAATAATTGGATCATTCAGTGAAGCACATTCGGATGAAAATCATCTAGAAATTCTTCGTGAGATAATCAATAATACGATAGAGTCAGCAAATCAGACTGCAATATCATCCAACTCATATCTTCAGCACATCATTACTGAGATCTTTAAAATGATAATTATAACACTGCGAATACCGGATGATATTAATGAAAATGAATGCATGAGTGAAATCGTCGAGAGACTGGCACGATTGAATGGCATTGGCATAAGCGTGCGACACGTTGTCATTGGTGAAGTTGTCGAGGATATTTTGGATTTTGCCGTTGAGAATTTGGAAGAGGGAATTGATGCGGATTTATTAAGAAGAATCATTACGGGGATAATTGGAAAATTGTCATAGAAACTTATTAATATTTTTTTGATTGAAATAAAATAATTTTTTTTTTTGATAAAAATTCAATGTTTCTATTTTTAAATTTCGTGATTTTCTAATAAATTTATTTGAAAAATGTTTGTGTTATTTAAGCTTTCACAAAACTTTGTCAACATTTTGCATCATGTGGAATTTTCATGTATATATTTACAGTTTATGATTGAACGACATCAAATGGAAATTTTAATGAGATTTAATCTGCATGTGGAATTGCAAATTACATAAATAACTACTCATAGAAATGCATTTTAAATGAGGTAAACAACATTTATTTGTTTGTGAAATTTTAATTAGCAAAGTTTTTCTATTGCGAGTTTATAAAAAAGTTTAATTTTACAAGCACTGAATTTCATAGAAAAAGAATGTGCTAGAACATTTTTTTACTTCAGGGTTATAAAAAATTTAGAAAAGCGGAAGAAAAATAGCTCGTGTGGAAGTTTACTGTTTTATTTTTGGCAATAACAAATATTGAATTTTGTATTTGAGGCTGTTACAGAAATTACAAAACTTGCATGTCAAACTTGACGGGGTACTAAAACATTTGTCGATTAGTTTTTACAGTTATTAATTTGTGAGTTGGTCAATCAACGACTTACAAGTTATTATGATCCTAAAAATGCATTAAAAATTGAAAAATTTTGTATCAAATAAATTAAAACAATATTAAAAGGTCAAATTATCCTTTTAGTTGCTTCCAAAAGAGAAATTCGTGATGAATTTAAATAAATCCCTATCAAATTGAATGCAATTTCATTATATTTATTTTCAGGACAAAAATAAAGCAAATCATGTTAAAAGGCTTAATTTTCCCAATAAATTTTTGCAAATAATAAAATTCATATATTTATCACTATCTAACTTTCAAGTATTTCTTCCATCAAAATATTTTTATCTTTTGACTAACTAAACCATAATAGCAAGTAGTAAAATCAATAAATTGCCTTATTCAGTCCTAAAGCACACAAAAATCATAAAACAGAAAAAGTTGTGCTTTCGCATTAAATGAAATAATCCGCAAACCTACAATAACTTCATTGTTTTTATAGCTGAAGCCTACAACACTTAAGCTCCTTAAATATCACAACAGTAAAAGCCTGGATTGCGTCATTCCATTCATTCGCTGTAGAAATCATGAATTTTCATTTAATTTTCGTTTCTATTTTGCCACTCTCGCGTTCTCTTTCTCTCGATTTATAAAATAATTAGGCTTTTATTGCTCATTCTATGATGATGAAAATTCTCATTAAATAGTTCATTCACACTTTTGTTTTATAACGCACACATATAAAATGAACTTTTGTAATAATGAATATCGTGATTGTTTGTATGATTTCAATTTTACTTAACAAACAACAACAGCAATTAGGATCAATTTTACTGCGTAATAGAAATTGCACGATATTGAATGAGCATCATTTGAATGGTTGAGTAATTAGTCTAATGAATAGTGAAGCTATAATAGTTTCCGCGAAAAGTTATTGTTATATTTTAATCTTTATTAAACGCTTGTTTTTATGAATTCATTAAGAAAGAAAAATTATTTTTAAATTAGAAGCAGTAAAAAATTTTTAATTTAACATTGCAGTTATCAATTTGCATTACATTTTAAAAAACTCTGTAATTTATAATAAATACTAACACATCATTAATAAAAAGTTTCCATAATATAAAAATTACAAAAAAAATTACATTGAAATTTCAAGCTCATAATATTAATGTTTACTTTTCAAGTCATTTTATAGCTTTGAATCAAATAATAACATAAAAGGAATGTAGGGAAATCTCGTGGGAAAACATCAAAAAGTGAGATGACTTAAGCGCTTTTTTAGCGCCCAGATCGTTTATATTAATGATAACAAAATGTTAGAGTCGCTTTTAAATAGATTTTAAAAACTCCAAAATAACGAACAAGTCAAATTCAAATTAAGTTTTGTTGCGTGTGACAAATATGTTACGCGACAAAAATGCTTTTGTTTACAAATTTTGTCAATATGGAAAATTTTATTCGTAATTTCTTAATTATTGCAATGACTTACATCTTTCTAATAATGTTTCATCACAATAATCTTTTAGTACAAATCAAATGCAAATAACCGTTAGTCTTTAGCTATTGAAGTTTTCGAATTTTATTTCAACCGTAAGCCGAATAAAGTGAAACTTTAAGCTGTATTTTCTGTACCAAAATGAGCTAAAAAGAATGTAGAAAAATCTCGTGGGAAAACATCTAAAGGTCGTTATAGAAGAAAAGCACATCCTAACTGTTGTAATATAAAAAGGATTTCCCATGAGTTTCTAACAACCAACAAAAGCACAAAAATTTTCTCTACAAGCATGAAAACTTTTCTAGTTTTCTCAACTTGCTTCTGTTATTCCAATTTATTTTAAAAAATTTCTTGGGTTGTTTTAGAAAAAAGAAATTTATTTCATGTTTAAAGACAAGTAAAACTTTCGACTTGCTATGATTTTCTTTGTCTTATTTGTTTATCATTTTAATGAACATTTGAGAAGATTTCTTTCTTCGTCTTGTTTTGTTAGTTTCAAAATTTTATGCATGACATGAGATGAAAAAAAGTTTTTCACAAGTAACTTTTTTACATAGAGCTATTGTCAATGTTGCATCATTTTATTTATAATAAAACAAGAATAAGTTAGAAAACTAAAATGGAAAAAGCTTGCAAGGAAGTGTTTTAAAATGTTTTTCTGCAATAGTTGTCATCGTTGCAGTGTAATAGAATTGTGAGATGAATGTGTTGTTACCCAGAAATGACAAACTTTGATGTCTTTTATGATAAAATTTGTATTTTTGCGTTATATTTTATAAGGATTTCTTTATATATGCCAAAAATATGCGAATACATGCGGAAGTTTGCAAATACTTTACATTTTAAGCAAAACTTGATTGAATTTTCAATTTTAAAATTTTAACAAATTTCATCAGTTTGAAAACTTTTTCACAAAAATTTTAAAATAAATTTTTTAAAATTCAACGGTTTTTGAATTATATAAGAGCTCTAGTTTGATATACTTTATAAAAATTAGGAAAATGACTTTTTGTTGTTGTGACCATTTATTAAAAAAAGAGAAACTTTCTCATGTCTCAAGTTTTAAGAAAATTTTGTAAACTATAAAACTAGTTCACGTTGCATTTGAGTGATTTAAATTGTTCAAGTTTTGCATTCAATTTTGGATTTTAAATCTCGCTAAATGTGCAAATAAAGTTCATGTAAATGACTCGAAATGTAATCCATTGAAATATTATTTTTTTTAAAAGTTCATGAAAATTTTGATTCTTAATCCTTTATGCATATTTTTCAAATCTCTTTGTTTTCTTCATTCTTATTTATTATTAAAAGCTTAGCACATTTGAATTTTTTTTTCTTATATGTCATGACGCCATGATTTTAATCTTAAAAAAGATTAGAAAATGCAAAAAACATTCTTACATTTAAATTGAAAACCATAGATCAAGCGAACAAGAAAGAGCAAAAATATTTGGAGCAAAGTTGAAGGATTTTTGTTGGCATGAAATTGCATTCGTGACGTCTTGCATTCCAATTTATATTGTTCATGCAAAATTGTAAGACAACAAAAAAATAGAAAATTTTCTCTAATAATTTTCTTTTCTCACTTGCAACGAAGGAAAAGAAATGAAGAAATTTCACATATATGAAAAAGAGAAAGAAAGATAATCTCATGAATAATGCATAATGGTGATGTTGATTATGATGTTGAAATAATTTGAAACGTTTAAGCTATGAAAGGAAATTTTCTACTTGCTTTTTACTAGGTATTTTCAATCATCATCATTTCTTCTTTTGCATCTTATGCATTTCATCCTTTTCTCTCTTATCTATTTTATATTAAGAATTATTAAAACTTCTTTTATATTTGGCTCTTAATAATCTTAAAATAAAGTAAATTCCACAAAATTCTCTCTAATATTATGTTTTTTGTTGCATTTAACACTGAATTTTTTTTAAAAGTTCATAAATTGAATTTAATTCTAAAAACACTCTTTCAAAATTTAATCGTTTAAAAATTAATAATTTTTACATAATACGACATTAAAATAATGAATCTCATTATAAAATGCTTCACACACATGTTCATTATGTATGTGGTAAAAAGCAAGCAAGCGCTTTTAATTCATTCTTTTCTTCATAATTCTACATCATCGTTTGCATTTTTTATTATATATTCTTGACAAGAGCTCTTGTATAATGCATTTTCCCATTAAAATATAAAATAATAATTACCATAAATTATTGCATTATTTGAATATGCACCAAGGCGAAAGGAAGTGCTCAATAAAAGTGCAATTAAGATTCCTTGAATAAAATTAAGATTTTTCAACCCGAGAATCCTGATTTATCCAATTATTCAACGAGGTTAAAGTCAAGGCATGGAAATCAATTCTTTAATAAATAAAATATTTTGCAATTTGGAAATTAAAATGGTAGCTGTTTTCATTTCAGAAATTGTAAAAAATTGAATTTTTAATTTTACATGTTCAGACGAATTATACTGCAAGCTTATAATAAGAATAAATTAAAGACTTTTTTGTAAAGCAATAAACGAAAGGACCTTGATAATAATAAAAATGTCAAGCAAAGCTGTTCGAAATATAACATTAAGTATTTTCATGAACAATCATCTCAAAAGATTGATGATGATGCTTATAATAAATGAAACAACAAATAGTACAAACTTTATTAAAAAAGTGTTTTATATCGTGGGAATTTTCACCTTGTGTGTTTTGTTTCATTAAGCTTGCATGCAATTCTAAAAACGCTAAGCAATCAATCAAGTTATAAAGAAAAATTTTCCAATGAATGGCTTGAACTTTTCTTCGAGGGAAAAGAACTTTTAACCAGTTTTAAGAAAGCTGCAATTGTGATCAAATGATTTTTTAAGTTCAAATGTTTGTTAGTTAGGCATCAACTTGTATAATATGAAGAAGTTGTTAAGAAGTGACACTAAAAACATAAGAGTAGTAAATTTATTGCTTTCAATATTTGTGTGTCAATAGAATGTACACGACAGCAATAAAAGCCAAAAAGACATTCACTTTCACAGTCAATATTTTTTCACACGTGTCACAATGTGTGTACATAAAGAAACCAAAATTATTGGACATTTAAGAGCATACACAGACTCATTTCATGCTATATTGCAAGTGATTTAAGGGCTTTTAATGCCCTTCAAAAAATAATATAAAAGTTTTGCTGCCCTTTTACTAGAGAAAATGCGTAATTTTCTATGTTTTGTGTTTCTTACATAAACATTCGTTTCTCATGTTTTTGCCAGTTTCCCCCCTTTTTCACTTTCCTTCTATCTGAACAATATAATGGACGAGAAAAAAAGAACATTATCTGTTGTAAATTGCCTTACATGATGTGCTCGCCGCTCACTTTTGGTCCATTATTTTTCCTTGTTCTTCCTTTTTCGTCTCTCACATACTCATACTCTCATATACAAGCATCTTCACGCAGTAATTTTTAGTAAACGTTGACAAAAAAAGTAAATAAATTGAACAATCAGTGAGAAGAATTAAGAGCGCATTTTTCAATTTTTACTAATTTGAATAATCATAACGACTTTGAAATTCTCTAAATTTTGGAAAAACTAAGAGCTAGACTTGAATACAAATTTTACTTGATATGAGCTCATTTTTTTATCAAGTTGATTTCAAGTTGACTCAAAAAGTGTGTTTTATTCATTCAAATTAAATTTATTTCGTAAAAAAATTTGCAAATCTGTATGAAAATCAATTTTTTTAAGTTTGTAAAGTTTTAACTAAATTAAATAAAATTTTGAATTAACTAGGGACATTTTTTATGAGTCAACTTGCATGTATATAGTCAAGTAGGAATGCTAGTGTCGAACCTTAATTTAAATTAAATTTGACTTGTTTGAAATTCATAAAATTCTTATGGAAATCATTGATTCTTAAGTTCATTACATATATTTTGATTGAATTAAATTAAACCTTAATGAATAAGAGAGATTTTTGTATTAATCAACTTGACTAAAAAATGCTTTGAAATAAGTCCAAAAATTTTAGTGACAAACCATTTCTAATAAGAGTTAAAAATAAAGACAAACTGCAAAAAAAACTTTTGTGGCTCTAATTTAGTTAGAAAATAAGCTAAAAAGAAGCAGGACATGCAAGACAAGCAAAATTACGACAAATGTTGGTCAATAAAAATAAAAATCTCAACGACCTATATAATAATTTTCTGCTCTTTCTTTTCTTCATTGTCTTATCTTTATCTTTTTTATTGAGTGTGGACATCCATAAGAGAGACAGAAAAGAATATTTATATTGGAATATAAGGATGAATGAATGAAAGATGGATGAAAGAAGGATTTTTTGTGCTATGATAAAAAGAGGAAGAAAATCGACAGAAAAGGGCAAATCAATTTTATTTTATTCCATGTTACATAATGTTTTTGACCATCCCCTATTGTATGTGCTGAGTCCTTCTATATGTAGCTTCTAAGGTTGACATGCATTGTAGTAATTGAGAATGAAAGAAGATAAAGGTCGATAACTGGAAAATTGTCAATAACTTACAAACTACAAATCGAATTAGTATTATATGTATTTGGCTTCAATAGCAATTTTATCCACCTGACGATTGTAAATTGAAGAATAGACACTTTTCTATTGTGGACAATTTTAAAGAGTTTCATCTTTAAATGAAATTTAAAATTTACCAATGATTCTTACTTTTGTGGTATTTTAACTAGAAATGAAAGTTACCATTATAAAATTGTTTATTTGGTACACCATGCAATAGTTGCAAAAACAATCAGCGGAAGGCAAAAATGTTTATTCCAGTCCACATCAATAGAAACTTTCACATATTTTCCCTTGTGTTTCCACGTTGTTTTGTGTGGTTCATGGGTTAAAAACTTGTACTTAATGAGGTTAACCAAATCAGCTTCATATTTTCCAATTCAAATGCCACAAACATAAATAAATTAGAATTTTCTCTTTAGGATAAACGTGAAAGAGAGCGAAGTTTTCATATGAAAGCATATTGATTGTCATGCTTACTTATTTCTGTTAGCTATTGCATATATGTGTGCATTGTTGTGGATCATACATTCAAATATAAACGATATTATGTGCAGAGATATATCAAACCATTTATGCAATGCATACACTGTCATAATGTGGAATATTTTTCCTCTTTTTTTATCTTGCAATGCACAATTTTCATAAAGTTCAATTGAAATTGCATTTTTTCACTTCTTTTTTGTGCTTTGCTTAGTGCATATGAAAGAAGAATCTATTGCTCTAGTTGAGTGTTTTCTTTTTCTATTGAATTCAGTATCATCATTATATAGCATGCATTGATGTTTATTTATGATTTATTATGGTTTCAGCAAATATGCATTTTTCTCTTTCTCTTTGAAAATCGATTTTTCATTCTAGGAATTTTAACATTTCATAACGAAAACAAAGTCATAATTGAAAAAAAATGTTTTTTGCATGAAAACTAACAAAACACATTAAATATAAACAAATATGATATTTAATTCCAAAACTTGTCATTGATAGCGCTGCGATCATTTGCAACATCTGTTGTACATGACATGTTGTGCAACAATTTCAAACTTCAAACGACCGGTAAATATGACTCATTGAAATAAATAATGAAAGTTTCCCAGATTTTTAAATATTTTCTAAAAGGTCTTTAAATTTTAGCCAAAATAGGAAATTGTTGATGTAAAATTTTTAAATTTTGCAATCAACAAAGACAGACTTTCTCAAAATGATGGTAATTTTTATTTAAAATTTTAAGTTACAAACATCCTTTTTAAGCTTTCTAATTATAAAATAAATTCAAAATTTCTTTCTAAAAGTCAAGAAAACAAAATCTCAGTTATAAAAATTTTCCATAAATCTTTTTTTGAAAAAATAGCCCCAAAAAGATTCTTTAACCTTCACATTAATCCAATCAATTACATCCGTCGACATCAGACACGCACAAAAATGTTTTTCGCTTTTTCCATTTTCCATGCATAAACCAGCCAAAATAACAATCAACAAGCAGCTAAAAATCAAAGATAACAAAAAAATTTTTTTTTCGCTTCGATGCCAGACAACAATTTTAATTAGACATTTGCTAATGCGTGATGAGGGTCGTTTTCTTTTGGATGAATTTTGTGCTTTCTGGAATTCTCAAATGTTTTGCATTTCAATTTTGCTTTAAGAATTTTGCCTTTCTTAAAAAGGGCTAATTTAGGGTCATTTTCTTTTTTTTCTAAAACTTCAAACAAAATAATTAAAATATTTTTAAAAAGCTTGAATTAAAATGTCTTTTTCAATTGCAATTTTAAGTATTTAAAGTGAGAAATACATGGTTTAATTTTGATGAAATTCATTTGAGCATTTTAATCCTTTAATGGAAGTTGAAGGGAAGTTTATCGAGTTTTTCATCTTTCCTCTGCTTTTATCACGTTTCTTTTGTACATTGTAGTTGTTAAATCAATTAAATTGTCAGCAGTTTAATGATAAAAGTATGTACAAAGCATTCATAAAGGATTTAAAAAATTTTATCCTTTCTAGAGAAAAAAAAAGAAAATCTTACATGAGAAATGATTTAAAGGAATTAAAAAAGGATTTAAAAAAAGAATTTTAATGCAATTTTTAAATTAATTTTGAAAGAATTTTATTAAATAAATTCTAAGAAAATGAAAATAATAAAGTATGAAATTGAAATTCTTCTTTATTTATGAATACATGAGAAAGCACTTTATCAAATCTCGAACAAACAAAACAGCAAAATTTGGCACTTGACTAGACATAAAACAACGTAAACAGACAATTCATCTCAAGAGCACAAATTCATTACTGTCTCATCCACACTTTTCTTTCATTTCTTGTGTCTTGGAGCTTCATTTTGATCTTAATATGAATGTTAAGGAACAAACATTAAATGAGCATCATTTCATATTTTATCACATATTCATTTTCACTTGAGTTATTTTGTTAATTTTACTTGACTCAAGTTAAAGTTGATCAAAGTTAAACTTGATTAATTGAAATTTTACTTGATTTAATTTTTTCTTTCTATTAAATTTTATAAAAATAATTTATTGATTTTTTCAAAAGGAAAAATGGTTTAGGAAAATTGAAGGGAAGAAGAAATCACTGATAAAAAAGTGCGAAATTCGAGAAGGAAAGCAAAAGAAAAAGAAAAGAGTCGAGTAAGTCTCGATAAGCTGCGTAATCTTTATGGTTTTTTCTCTTATTTTTGCGGTTGCCTCTGTGTTATTATTGCTGATTTTATCAGACGAGAAAAATCTTTTTTCTGCACTTTTTTCCATCTCACTTGATCCTTTACATCGTTCGAATGTCACATCAGTTGATCTCGATCGTAATACAAGCCAAAAAAAAACATTTCAATAAATAAACATTTGTAGAAGAAAAAGTCTCGATTTATATAAGAAAGTTCTTTTTCTAATCAGTAGAAAATAATCAGCAATAAACCTGAGTTACTTCAGAAAAGCAGAGAAAAAAAAAAATAAAATTTAACTACAAAATGGAAATTTTGTATAACAAAAATTTAATGAAAAATCAATAGAATTTTGTAATTTAATTTATTTTCAACACCAGCAGACATTTTTAGAAGAAAAATCTTTTCAAAGTCAATCACATGCAGTTATTGTGAAAAAAATGTTAGGGCAAAACACATGAATGAATTTAAGCAAAAAATTGTAATTCAATTCAAATAATAATGATGATAATGCAAATCCTATTGAATTTTTATATTCTAAAGGGGTTGCAAATAATGACGAAAGAATGAAAATGTCATTGAAATGGAATTGACTACTATCAGTTTTTTTTTTCCTTTTCATCTTCTCTTTAATCATTACATAACATAATTTACTTACTTATTTCCAAAATTCATCTTTTTCTTTTTTTCTCATGAATAAATTTTCATTTTTTGATTGTCATGAAAAGATGAGAAAAATCAATTTGCTTTTTATAGTACAATGCCTGGCATCAATCAAATAAAAAATGGCTAAAGAAAAGAGCATCATCACAATGAAAATGTTGTTCAAGGTCTGTATTTTTTCTTTCCTAAACAACAACACACAATGATATCCTTGTTGTGTTTGATAATAAAAAAAGAAGAATGAGTTGTGATTGGCAATAATTTTATTTCTTTGCATATTTGCCTTCCTTTGAGGCTTTATTTAATTTTATTGATTTATTTTCTTCTGAATGCAAATGTCTCTTTTATATTTGATAAAGAAATTTCTTTTAAAGATGTTTTTTAGCGGAAATATAAGGAAAAATTGATTGACTGTCTGCAGGCATGAAAATAATTTCTTATTTATGCAAATATTTTTATTGAAATGAAGAAACAAGTTAAAATTTCTCCAACTTGTAAATAACACAAAAAATAAAATCGTTTGATACCAAAATGCTTCAATTATCGACTCATTGCTTAATTGCTTTTAAACCATTGCATTGTATCAGAGTAGAACTTTATTTTCATTAACAATGTCACAGACAGTGATTGCAATTTTAAATTCTCGCTTTTCATTCTGTTCTGTCTCATTCACAACCACCGAGAGTTCAATTTAATCAATTCGATAATTAAAATGCATCTCATATGTCATGCATACTTAATTGATTGTTTTTGCTGCCATTGTGGATGCTAATTGATTGAAACTTTTTTATTATTACAGAAATTGTAATTTTTACTTTTCTTAGACTCAAATTCACTTGAATTGACTGACAAAAGTTTTTTTTGAATTCATGACAGAAAAATTCATATTTTGGATTCATTGAGGAATGCAATGGATTTTAATTTAACAAAGTTAATAATTAATTCAATTTAATGGACATAAAAGCTGAAAATTCTCTTTATTTTCCTGTTGTCATTGTGCATGTTTGAATCAATTCACAATATGTCATGAGTTTCCTCTCTCTTTTCATGATTGTTTGAATAAAATTTTAAAATTTTTGCTTATTAAAAGAGAACAAAATGAATGCATTTTTTATATTGAGGCAATAATCAGAGATTTGTTTGACAATGGCAAAGACTTCTTTTTTACATAACCACTGCCTATTTTATATTTTATTCATAAATGAATGTCAGAGGTTTAGAATTTTTTTTTAATAATGCTATTTATGATTTTAATAAAGCGTAAATTTTCGTCTTTTCCCTTCCACTTCAGTTTTCTACCATACAATTGTGAATTGATTTATGAACATCCCTTTTTCATGCTAATTAAATAGACGTAATAAATTCAAACACATACTGAAAGAGCGTTAAGCAGCAACCAACAAAACAGTCAGTGGCATTTTAGACCTTCGCAATGAGGGTTCAATTTTTTATTTTTTTTTCATAATTTTGCAGTACAAAAAAAAGGGTTTCAAGTTTCAACTCACTACTGATTGCTGCTTCATTATTATGTCAAATAATAAACAGCAAGTAAATAAAATTAGACAAAAAGCCTGAAATAGAAAAATAAATAAAATTCCACTGTCAAAAATTCTTATCATTTAAATGCATTTTTCACGTTCATGTTTTTATTTCTTCTTAAAGATTTCATTTTATAGCAATTTTCATATTTTTCATTTTTTTCTTATTCTAACTTTATTTTGTTTGTCAATAAAGTTATGTTGGTTGGTAAATTTTTCGCATTTCTTTTATTTCTTAAGACAAAATTAAAAATTGATTAAGTCTAGAAAAAAATTCTTACAATTTTTTTATTAGTTGTTGTTAAATTTAGGAAGAAAAAAGCGTTAAATAATTTTTGTTAATTGTTTGGAATGCAAAAAAGTCAAAAATATTAAAGAAAATTCTCTAAAATGAGAAACTCTTGCTTTCCTCAAATTTTTTCATTATGTGTGTTTTTTGATAGAAAATCACGTGGTCCCATACAAAAATAAAGAAATTATTATTTACAAGGTTCTAAATTTTTTTATCATACTTTTCAACTTCACTCTCAATTTAAACAATTATTTTATCATTTTTTATTATTATAATGCAATAGCGTACATGAAAGTAATTTTTCTTTTATCTTCATCACTTTTATAATCATCATCTATAAATATTTACACAAAGTTTTCTTTCCTTCTTACTTTTACAATAAATGAAAATTATTTTTTTCTGCAAATGCATGGTCATTAAATGAAATAAATGTTGAAATCATTAATCATTGTTTGTGAATGTTAGGGTTTCAAATGAAAAATTTCAAGATTTGGACACTTGAATTTTATTGGAAAATTTTGATATTTTTATTGTGGCATAATTTTTTAATTTTTGCATATTATTAAGTTAAAGTCTTTTAACATTCAAGTGATTTTTGCTGCACAATATGTAATTTCAAGTAAAACAATCAATTCAACTTAACTTCTATGACTTGACTTTTATTTGATTTAAATAACTTGACTTGAATTAAACTTGACTTTTATTGAAGAAATCAAAATTTATTAATTTTGTAATCTACATAAAAATAAAAAAAACTTCAAATCAATACAAGACAATCTTGTTTTGTATTCACAAATTTCTAAATTCTTAAGTTATACTAGACAACATTTGGATGTACTTTAAAGTGTTTTTTTATAATAATCAAGTCAACTTGATTTAAATTAAAATCATTCAAGTGTCCAAATCTTGAGAATTTTTTTAAATTATGATAATATTTACTCTCTCTATCTTTTCAGAAGGCTTTTAAATACACATTGTATGTAAAACAATAATAAGTTTTTGTTGTTAGCATTTATCATTTATTTTTTTCTTAATTACTTACTGCATGTAGGTTAATTAATCAATACATTGATTACTTCTTCATCTTTTATGGTAATAATAATAATTTATTTCGGAATTTCTCATTTATTGTTTTTATATATAAATTATTTTCCCTTTTGTTTTTGCTCTTGTTTAATGGTACACTTTCAGGCCAATTTTTATCTTTTATATTTTTTTGCACGTTTATTTTTACTCTAATAGCTTTTCTATATAAGAATATTATAAACAAATTCTCTTGTGCATTTTATTTTTATTGAATTTAAATTTACATGCACAATTTTGAATTTCTTTTTTATGCACTGACATTTTATTTTTTGATGTGCCAAAATTTTTCTTTTTATTTCTGCACTTTAAAAAATTTTTTAATTTCTTAATTTAATTTTTTTTCTCTTTTCACATTCACAGAACAGAACAGAAAAAAAGATAATTACAGAGAATGTACTATGCATGCATGGCTGTAGAGTGGAGGAAATTGCTAAATTAATTAATTAATTTGTTGTGTGCCGAAGGAATGAAGCTAGTGAAATACACAGCAATGCGGAGCAAATATTGATTAATTTATACGCTGATGACGCACTCGCGTCGCTACTCAACCATCCTTTGTCCAATAGACCGGCACTGCGAAGCACTGTCGGAGTGTGTGATGCTTCTAATTCCATATCTAATTGAGAAGAAAAAAAAATTTAATGATGAATAGAAATTAATGAAATTTTAACAAGTATTATTAGCGCATTTTTCTATGGAAGATTAGAAAATTTCATTGCCAAAATTAACAAGTAAAAAAATGTCAAGTATAAACAGTCAAGTAAAAAAGTCAAGTTTCAAAAAGTCAAGTCATATACAATCAAAGTAAAGTAAACTATATAAAGACAGATAAATTTTTTTCTCACAAATGGAAAAATGCTCAAAAAAATATGAATAGACAAAATTTCAGCTCACCCTCAGATCTTGTTGAAAAATGAAAAACATTTGATAATTTGTTCCATCCATGATCATTACGTGCTTGTACACGTGCCTCATAGTTTGTATTTGGCGAGAGATTTTTAATTAAGTAACTCATATGATGGTGTGTGCTCATCATGTGATTATTGAACCGATAATCGTTGAGATTGAATGAGGCTGATGACGATGGATAATATTCAGGAAAGTTTTCAGGGATTACAACATTTTCCCATTGATCAGATAAGCCTGTCGAGTAGGGTACATAGTGATGTGAACTGCCGCTACTGCTTCCACCACTCACAGCATTCTCATATGACTTATCGAGATGTTGCTGTATTTGATGCGTCATCATGTATGATTTTGGCGTCTGCTTACGATAGAATAATCGATATTCACGTATGGGTGAAAAACTTTGAACAGTCCATGTGATGTTATATCGATCGCGATAATCACTGATAGTTTTCTGCTTGGTTAAAAAAAGGGAAAAATGTAAATTTCACTCTTTGATGATTTTTAATATTTTTTATCTCTTACCGAATCAAAATAGCAAACTGTAGGAATACCGCTTAATGTTAAAGAACTTCGATCCTTTCCTAAATTATTTGACGCTTGACATGTGTAGTTGCCCAAATCCATGTATGTAACATTACGAATTATAAGCGAATGCTTATTACCTCTTGTCTGTAATTTAAAAAAAGATTTTTATTCACACTTGAATTGATTTCATGACATGCAATTTGATTCTTATGAAAAAATGAAGAAATTGAGAAGTTTTTTTTTTTCAAAAAATTAATCTTGTATTAATAAATTTTATTAACAGCTTGTTAATGATGGACAGGAATGTTTGTTTACTGAATGTCATGTTGAAAAGCAGCACATACTGCTATTGGAAGATTGGAAGTGAAAAAGCAGCTGGATATCAAACTCTTTTTAATTTGTGACTTCTTTCTTTATTGAAAAAAATTCTATATAAATGATGGATTTATGGTAAAGTATTTTGACATGTGTTTCATGATGTGAACTCGATGGACCAGAAATAAATCTTTTTTTGATGAATTTTTCTTATTAACTCAGCATCTTTAATAGAGGACTGTGAATATTTTTGGTTTTTCAAAGAACAGACCATAAAATGACAATTTAACAAATGACGTCTAATTTAATTATTTATTCAAGTGTTGAGGTGATTTTCAAAGAAATATTAAACATTTTTGGATATTTAAACAATTTAATGAATTTCAAAATAATTTAAAAATTTTAAATTGTATAGAAAATTTAAATTTTCGCGGAATAAAAATGTAAACAAAAACAAATTTTAAATTTTAAACAATTTGAACTACGTAAAACAAAAGATTAGAATCCATAAATAAATCTCAATTTGAGTATTTGCAGTAAAGAATTTTAAAGTAGTATGAACTGATTTTGAAATATCTCTAGAAATTACATTTTTTGTTTACATATTTAAGCGGGAAAATTCAAAATTTTTAAAAACAATTTTAAAACCTTTTTTAATCATGTTGAAATTCAAAAATATTGAATATTTTATAATTTTTTTAAAAAAACCAAAAAAATATTCAAATTTCTATAAAATATCTATTTTTTAAAAAAAGAATCACAGTTTCAAGTATGTATCTTTCTCATCTCAAATAAATGAGCCCATTTTTCATTCTCTTTACATAATAAACATTGTTGTGTAATTCTTCATAAAAACACATCCCATATATTATTGTTTATATTCATAACATCCGTCAAATATCGATAAATAACCACATAGAATAAAGAGAATTGAAATTATAGTTCTAATGTTTGGTAAATACACACATTGTCGATGTTGGAGTTCATTTCAGGTAAAAAAAGTAAAAAGATGACTCAAAAGACAATTCTCTTGTGTTGCGTGTTTTGTAAATTATTTTTCAATAAAAGATACACACAATAAGTAGGCATAAATCTTCTCAATGTCTTTTATCTCTTTTACCTGTTGTGAATGTTGCTCTGTGGTTCCCAACTGAGTCGTGTCTTTATACCAAATAACATTTGACGGCGGCTCAGAATGTACCAAGCATGTCAATTGTGCTTCATATCCAACTCCTGTATGGATGAATGCTCTGTCGACTTCAATTTCAGGTGCAACTATATGAAAATGAAATTTGATAATTTATTAATAAAACGGAAGTTTAATCGACATCATCAAAAAAAAAATGATTTTTGTTGGCTTACATAAAACATTAACGAAAATTTCTCGAACATCAGGAGAACCAACACGATTGTCTGCACTGCACTTATAATGTCCAGCCGAATGACGATCTGCATGCGGAATTTCAAAGACATTTCCCGTCACATTTGCCTCACCATTAGGCATCAAATTGTTCTGAACGAAATAAAAAGAAATAAAAGGTTTTCTTTTGGTAAAATCGATATTTTTGAGATCATGGAAGCATAAAAAAATACAACAAGCGACAGCAATTTTTTTTTTGTTTTGTCCCTTTTTCCATTTCAATTTAAAATTTTTTCTCTCTTACCTTTCTCGACCAATAAATTTTTGGCGTCGGATTGCCACTGCCACGACACTCTAGTCGAATTGCTGAACCTTTTGCCACATCTAATCTACCGCCGCTTGGTGATATGAAATCGATTTTCGGTGGCACTAAAACTTCCAATTTATGAACAATTTCCTGTGGCTCGAGTGTTCCGATTTGACATGCATAATCTCCAGCATCTGTAACACGGACATCACGCAATTCCAAGTTGTAGCCTGTTGGTGATTTATGTGATGACATGGACGACGATGAGCCAATCGAAATTTCAGGTAGTTCATGGACGGGAATGAGACGAATTCGTGGATTCATTGTTACTTTGACAGTTCCTGCCGTTAGCACTGCATTTCCTCGTTTCCATGCTAACACATATTGACTGTTTCTATCTGTAAGGCAAGAGAAAATTTACGATGTTTCAATATTAAAAAAAGTGAAGAAATTTACCAGTGTCATTTATTTTGCAGGGCAGCACAACTGTCGAACCAATTGCATAACTGTATTTTTGGCCTATTGTAAGAAAACCTGGTGAATTTCTTTCATCTTCTAGATGATTATCTTGATATGTTGGTATAGCTGCTAATTCTGTAAATAAAAATGTAAAACAATTTTTATGATTTAGATTTCGTGATAAAACATAATTTAACTTTTTTCAACAAATAGTACTCAAAGCTTTGAGATTTGAATAATTCAAAACAAATTTGAACATGAATTTTTTTTAAAAATTATCAAGTCAGAATAAACTTTAGAATCAGATTTGATAATTAATGACTTTCATTCTTTTGATACTTTTTATATAAGTTAAGTAATTATTAAGTCAAGTTATAGTCAAGTCGATCATGTCAAGTTATTTATATCAAGTAGACTTGATGATTTATCGATCAAACAAAAAACTGTTTAATGTAAAATTCAGAATCGAAAATTGGCATTAAATTTTACTCAAATACTATGTTTATAGTCGAAAGAATATTTGTTGTATTAAATTTTAAAAACAAATGCGAACAAAGTCAATTTGAATAAAAAAATTTAACATCCAAGCCTTGATAAAGTTGAAAATAATTTTAAATATCAAAATATAAATTTACAAAAGGAAATCAAGATTAAAAGAACAAAAATCAAAGCTTTATGTCGACAAAATAAAACAAGGATAAAAAACAAAAATCAGTAATATTAACCGTCAGTGACGTGTTAAAAGCGCATTTTTCCCGCAACAGATTAGTTTTGTTTAAAAATTCATTGAAAGTTTCAAAAAAATTTATTCCGGCTTTTTGAAGTCTGTACAATTTAAAACATACACTTGGGTCTAAATATTCAAAAACTACTTCTGACATGTTTTCTCGACGTTTCATGACATTTTAAGATTTTTGGATGAAAAAAAATTTTTTGTTGCATGTGATGGACATCCACCACATGCATGCCCTTGGGTCACCACCAATCTAAAAATTTTTATGCCATCTTATTGTACGCTTCAAGACCTTTCCAACGAGTATAAATATGTCTATATTTGGGAAAATTTCGTTTTTTGGTCTATGTGATGCACCTGTGCGGCACATGCATAGACTTAGGATAAAATGTCCAAAAATCATTTTTGACATGTTTATTCGATGTTTTATGATATTATAAGATTTTTTGGTGAAAAAAAGTTTTTTTGGTCCATGTGGTGGACGTCCACCATATGCATGCCATAGCTCGGCAAGGAAAACGAATCTCGCGAAAAGCTTCCGTTACACCGGTCTCATAGTCAGAACCAACAGATTGGTGCAAAAAGTTTGGTAAAAAACCGTTTTTTGAAAGACTAGTTACGGAGACAGACGGACAGACAGACAGACAGACAGACAAAGTGGGCACAATAGCGCTTTTTTTCTAAATCTGATGGAAAATGCGCTAAAAATCACAAAATTTTATCTTAAATGAAAAATTGTTCTCGAGAGTTTGCTGCCTTTATTCAAATCATTCACATATGTAGAAAAAGTTTCTAACTTGTCATCCCTCAATTCAGTCGGGCACCAAGAATAATTTAGATTAATTTGACTCGTAAGTTGTTGTAATGTAGAAGTAGCAGCTGTCAAAAACATTGAGTATGAAAATGCCTTTGAACCTTTTGTCATGTAAGGCTCACATGTGTGTACTCGCACAAAACAAGCAGCAAATTCTTCATTTCTTTTCTCTCTAACAAAATGAATGACTGACTGACTAGCATGAGAAACCTTCATTGACTCAACATGACGTTTCAACTTTTTTGCTTTCCTTTTTCGCTAAATTTTTTTTTTTTTATTCTTTTGCTTGCTTGTTGCCGAAATAAAAATTTTATCGCATGATGAAAAGTACTTGAAAGTTTCTTTTACGGCTTTTGAGCAGGTTGGGTTGAATTGAAGAAACTATAAGAAAAAGAATTGAATTTGACAGTCGGCAGAGTATAAAAAAAATGTCTTGATTGAAACTTTTTAGCGCATTTTTGGAACAACAATGCAGCTTATACATTCACTTTGTTCGGCTGGCTGGCTGGCTGGCTGGCTGGCTCCCGTCCCTCTGAGATCTCGAAAACTACAATAGCTAGAGACTTCCGGTTTTTTGCATTAGATTTGTGCTAAAAAGTTACTGGCGGCAAATAGGTTTTTAAAGCTTTCATTAGTCACACGATTTGGGAAATTACGAATTTAAATTTCCATATTGAAATTTGTAAACAAAATTTTTTTCAAGAAGTTGACTGCGATCAAAAAAAATTTCAGGTGCGCGTAGCCAACTTCGCGTATTTTTGAATTTGATCGTTATTTTCAAATCAACAAAACTTATAAAGACGATTTCGAAATTTTAATAGATTAGGATTATTAGCAGCAATTACATTACTCGAGTTTTCGTAAAATATATTTCTATATGAAAATGTAAACAAAACATTAATTGACTGCTATTTCCTACAACTTAATTTCAATTATTTCATTCGAAACAGTATTACAAATGAAATTTTCTTACATTTGAAATTTACTTCAATCAGTATATGCTATCACATGAATCTGTTTTACAAACGCATCTAATATTTCTGTAATTGTTATAAACTCTGATCTAGGCAGCAAAAATGCGCTTAAGTACACCGATCTGCAACACGGGTACTTGGTCACTGGTTTTAAAATCCTGAAACTGATTTGACTTTGAATTTTTTATCCTATTCAAATATTTATTTACTGATGACTCATCAAGTCAAGTCAAAATGTTTGTTATCAATAAAAATATTTTAAATTGTAAATAAATAACGAATTTATTCAACATTCGTTAATTTTATAGAGCAAACCAAAAAGGAGAAAAGAAGAAAAATTTCACACAAGATGCTGAAACGAATTTTATGAGCTCAAATGAGTTCTTTCCACTTCAAACATTTTTATATTATTATATGATGAACCATGAGCATCGTAAATTAATTTCATCTTCTTTTTCTTTCTCTCGTTTACTTCTTCTGATTTTGAATTTTTCGTTTTAAAAAATTGAATTGAAAAAAAAATTATTAATGAAAAATAATCAATAATAAATTTTTAGGTTTGTCTTTTTCTCTCTTCACTTTCTGTTCTTTATTTGGCGGCTCCACACTTCATAACAAAAGAACATAGGTGAAGAACATGCACCAGTGATGAAATCAATTTATAAGAATCAACAACAAATTTCAAGTTCGACATAATTTTACCAATTTTAAAATTGTCTTTAAGAATTTATTGAAAAAATATTTAAATTTTTTGTTCAAAATTTTTTTTAGTTCTGTTAAATCAATTTATTTATGAAACTCATTATTTTTTTAGCTAAAATTAGTTTACTTGACTTCATATTTGTTACTTGACACATATATCACTTGACTTCTACTTGACTTGATTAAAATTACTTAATTTAGAACATTTTTCAAAATTTGAATAGAATTTTCTAAAAATCTTCACTGGGTTTTAAAATAAAATTACGTTAGAAGAAAAATGTTCTGAGCAGCATGCGAACAGATATCTTCACGAAACTGATCTTTAACTTGTGCCTTCATATGATCTCTCACATAGTAACTACAGCAAGAGTAAAAAAGAAAGAGGAAAAAAAGTTGATGTGATGAATAACAAAAGAACGCAGCAGAAGAAGAAAGAGAAAATTGAATTATGCGGAGATTATTCTTTTGTTGTGACCTTTTATAGGCTCGGTTTATGTGTGTGTGTTTGTATCATCACATCAATTTATAGGCACAGCACAAAAATGATAAAGAGGAGAGAAAATTCATTTCTAAACGCAAGAGACATGAGCAAGGTATGAATGAGATATGACAGCAGGTAGAAAATTCTTCTTATTAGATTTTATTTTTTTGCGAGGATTTAAGTTATAAGCAGAGAAAGAAATTGAAAGGTTGATAACGAAATGAAACCAAGAGAGAAAAAAGAAATTTGAAAGACTTAGTTGAGCGAAAATTGAGCAAGTCCTGTGGTGAAATTTAATTAAAGCCACAATTGTTGGGCTGAAATTCCAAGGCGAAATCTCGCTTATTACTGTCACATTTTGTGGTTGTTTGCGGACATTAAGCTGATTTGGGAAAATTTGCCTAATTTTTCTGCAGCATTAATTTTATTCATATTTGAAGGATTTTTATTTTCTATTTGGTTAAATCTCAAAGTGGTCAAACAGCAAATTGCATTTTCAGGATTATTCTCACTTTTGGTTCCCTTGTCATAACTTTTTATACAATAATCAAGTTCAATGAGGATTTTTTTGAGGGGTTTGTTTTCATTTTTTATGTTCTACCTTAACAGTCGAATCAAAAAAATTCTTTTTTTAGTAATTTTTCTTTCCTATTGTTAATAATGAAGTTTGTTGTTGTGTGTCTAATAAAATAATTACAAAGGATCCGACCGATGAACAAACAAAAATTATTGAAAGAACAAAACATGAAAAAAATGAAGCCGACAAGTCTTAATGTTGATCTAATCGTATTGTGAATGTGTAGAATTTTTTGAAAAGAAGAGTAGATTTTTTTTCGAGGGTTCATTATCGGTGCAGTTTTTAAATCATGCAATGCATTACACACCCTAACTATAAAAATCAACACAAAATGAAATGAAATTCCAACTAATGTCAAAAAACTGCAGTTTATTAAATGCCATAAATTTTAAACTTTTCATGGAAAAATGTTTGTAATTTAATTTAATTTGACTCTGACAATAAATTCGTATAATCTGATTTTACTACTCGCATCACACCCTGGAATTTTTTTTGAATTTTATAAAACTTGGTTGAATATTGAATTTTGTGTGTTTAATTTTGTGTTAGTAAATTGAATTCTATTAAATAAAATCATAAATTTTAGAATTGAGATTAAAAATTTCTTTTTGGATTTTTCATAATAAATTTTATGCAGCATTAAAAATCTTTTGCACAAAGTGTGAATAAGTAGATAATAAATTTATGTTTCAGTTCGTTTTTGTTCTTCATTTATCATCGTTTCCTTTTGAACTTTACGATTTTTTCTACTGCTATTTTTATTGTACATTTATGGAATGTCCTTTTTATGTTTATTCGCATTTTATTGTTTACAATTCGTTTCTGTCAACACAATTTTGAACCGCATTTCCTTTTGTAAGTAGCAAGCAAAAAAAAAGGTGTAAAAGATTGGATTGTTTGCCATTTATTCATTCTTGATTGTGGTTTTTGTGCGTAAATTTTCGAGCATTGTCGCTTTTGATTGATGTTTACAATAACACTTTTTGTGTGAGAAAATTATGAAATTTTTCAAGGTTTACAAACTTTTTTCATTTTTCAAGATTATTAAATGCAGAATATATTTTGGTTTAAAACAAGAAAAAATCATCTTTTCATTGCTTTTTAATTAATATAATCTAAAACGATTTTAAAAATTTAAATTTTCGCGCAAAACAATATAAACAAAATTTTTGAAAATTTTTTAAATTATTTCAAGACTCAGCAGAATTGCATGATTAGTCAAAATACTTTTCATTTGAATTCTTATCAATTCATTCAAAAGTATTTTAAAGCTGTTTTCATGAATTTTTCAAATTAATTTTGTTTACATATTTTTGGCGCAAAAATTTAAATTTTTTAACGTTATTTTTAAAATTTTAAACCATTTGATTTAAAAATATTTTTTTTGATTTATTTTTCATTACTAATGCAAAAATCATATTATATTTTTTTTCCTGACATTTTTTCTAATTTCTTCAGTTTATAAAAATGAAGAAACCTCACAAGGTTTATAATTTTTTAAAAAGAAAAATCCTTGACATTTTTGATTAAAAATTTTGATAAAGTTTACGCCCTTTGTAAAATGTTATTTATTTAGAAATTTAACCACCTCAAAGGAAACATTCATGCATATTTGTGACAGACACTGTTGAGTAAATGGAAAAATAAACACTGACTTAAATTACAACCGCACACTTCACACACATGAATGAAAAAATATGCTAATGTATCTTTTTTTCTCTAACTCTCTGGGTCTCTTGTTGTTCATACTTGTTTGTTGAGATCATAAATTTTCCAGCTCATAACATGAAAATTTTTTCTCTCTTTTTGAACCTTTTTAATGGCGTGAAGAAAGGATGAGCTGCCATACAAATAGAAGATTAAATGAGTTTGTATGTTTATGAATAGAATTTTTAAGGTAGATTGCTTATCAGCAGGCGCTAAAACAAATCTTTTCTATGCCTGCTGGTAATTGCTACTTACTTTGTTTATTAACAAAATGAGAGTGAAGTGAATTAAATGTTCCTAAGAGATTTTTTTGACTTTATTTTATCAAAAAGTCATAAAGGATTTTTTAGATATAAAATTTATGACCATTGGCATTAACTATTGTATTTTTAAAGAGAACACAAAAAAATCCCCTTCTGTGAATTGCATCATCATCACTTCCACTTTCATGTTTGTTCTTATCTTAGATACTTTAACTTTCCTCCTTCACATGCCATACATTAGTACGCGTGTGGCTTTCTATCTACACACCAGTAAAGTGCACATAAATTATTATTATTATAAAGAAAAGAAAAAGAGGAAAGCCATTACGACGATATGCCTTTGCCTTAGAAAAAAGAGCGAAAAATGAGTGGAACATGTGTAAGGGACTTATGTACTATTCAATGCTTAGGCACTTGATTGTTTTGATTTCAATCAAATCAAATATTTGAATATTTTATTATTTCTGAATTTGTGGTATTAGAATAAAGATTTTAAAATATTATTGAAATGTCGAAAAAATTAACTAACTTCAAAATTAGTGATTATTATTTCTTTACAAAAGTCAAGTTATTTTAGTCAAGTGTGAGCCAAGTCACATACAAGTCAAGTTGACCTAAAATGGAACTGGACAAAAAAAGCGTCTAATCCTTGATGCTGCATATCTCTAGCAGCTCCTACAAAATCTATCTATTTCCTTTCCCTCCCTTCGTTCTCTCTCTCTATGTGTGTGCAATAATTTTCACGCATGAAAGGAGAAACAGCAGTGTACGAAAGATTCATGGTGTGCTATCAAAAACCCATAAAGACGCGTTTGCACACACATACACATAAATAGATGTGTGCGTATGTACTTTTTATCTTTCTTACTTTCTACATCGTCATCATCATCGTCCCCGATGAACAGAAAAAAATCCTTCTTTCTTGCCTTATCTTCCACACATCCATAATATTATTCTTACGGATCATCATTTAACTTTATCTTTACAACGAACTTGTAATTTCTCGCATAAGTCTATCATAAAAATGTGTTTGTTGTGTAGAAGAAAAATTGCAATCTCAGTGGAAATTCTCCATGGAAAATTCTTTTTCAAGGCACACACTTACTTGATCATTTTTAAGCTTGAACTTGATGGAATTTTTAATGAGAAATGCTTAAAAATTTAACATTTATTGATTAAAAGTCAGCTTTTCTTTAAGGATTAAAATAAAATATAAGAAGAGAATTAAAAATTAAACAATTTTTGCTAAATTCTCATTGGACAATCAAAAAAGACTTTTTATGAACACAAGTTGTTTTGAGTTCAGTAAAAAAGGCAAAAAGAAAGTAAATTTAAGTCCGTTATTCACTCATCCGTTTGTAATTAAGAATAATCCTCCTAAGGCTTTTTCCGGTTTGTTTCTTCATCAACTTTTTCTTCTCTTCTGTTCTAGTCTCTTTTTTCATGTTCTTTTTATTATTTTAATGTTGTTGAAGCTTTTTCTTAATTTGTTGATTTTTAGATGAGCAAAGAAAGTAAAAGCAATTGAAAAAAGAAAATAAAAATTCTTACAAAAAGTTGAGTTTGTTTTTAAATTGTGTGTAGGCAAAATATGATAAACAAGCAGAAACAATCATTTTTTGAATCATTTCACTTGAATAAATTAAAAGTTAAATGCAAGGTTGAGATAATCAAGTATAAAAAGATCAATCATGAGGAAATGGCGTAATTTATAATTTTTGAATGTAAACAAAAAATTTTAAAAGTAAACAACATTTTTCAAATCTAAACAAAAACGTTCCAAAAGTTTAAGAAAGAAATTTAAATTTGAAAATTTTAATCAGTTTATTCTTAAAAATTTTACTTGAATGAAATAGAGACAATTTTTGTAAGTCAACTTGCATGTTATAGTCAAGTCAACAGTCAAGTGTCGAATACTTTTTTTTGCTTGAATGTCTAAATTTAATTTCAGATAATCAAAAATTAAATGCACAATTTTTGACTGTCAATTAAAATTATTCATAATGAGATTGTTCAAATGTAAATCAGATAATTAATGCAATAATGTCCAATATCTTTTACTCCCAATTGAACTGTAAATTACAATAATCTCTGTATTGTAAAACTTTCAATATCGATTGAGTCAAAAAAGTTTCTTCCATCTATGTAAATTTCCAAGTATGCTCTTATTTGTAGAAAACTTTTAGTTTATTAGAAAGTTTTATAAAGTTTCTTCTTCTACTAATGAACTCTTACAATCGATTTTTATAAATTTCTCACACAATATTTCAATGTCTTTTCACACTAATTTTTAATTCATTTCTCTCTCACGACAATTAAATGTTCAATAAAATATTTTTTCACATTGACATGTTAGTTAACAATTTATTGACTGATTAGTTCTTTTTTCTTTTGTTTCATCAAAGCAGCAATTTATACACCATCATAAAAGTTTTAACTTTAAAAATTTGTCAATAAATAACCACAAAAAAAATCTTGTAAATTTAACCGTTAATGCATAAATCGAGAAGAAACTCCCTCGAGATTATGAGAAATATCTCGTTAGCATGAATGCCCATATCATGATCGTATGTTTAATGGTACTTCAAATACCTTCATATATATTTACCTCCATTCAATTCAATTAAATCAATGGTATAATAACAATAATTTTCAAGTACAATATCATGTGCCACATGGAGAGATTGAAAGAATTTTTTTTCTTCTATTTTTGGATAAACAACAAAAACCACACAATGCAACACTTTCAAGATTTATATGTATAAGATTCACTTCACTCTTATACTCTTACATATAATCGCATGCTGGCTCATTTATCAAATCAATCAAAATATAATTATGGGAATAAAATTGATTTTTCTTCATTCTCGCCTTCTTCTTCATCATAAAATACAACACACAATTTTACATGTACGTGTGTGTTTTTTGTTGTTTAGGTGAAAAAGAAAGAGAAAGAAAACATTAAAGTATTAAATGTGCATGAATAATGGCTTGCTTGATGATGATGATGAAAAATAAGAAGAAAAAATACACGAAGGCAGTGAGGAAGTGTGAGAAGCGCTAATGATGATGGTATTCATCTCATCAACTCAAGCTAATATCATTTAATGGCAATTTAAATTATCCTCCTTCTTTCTCTTTCTATTTCTTCCCTAAATCTTGTAATTAATACTCAAAATGCGGCTTTAAGTGATTTTGAAAAAAAAACTTTATCAAATTTATGTCTCGTTTTAAAAATCACACATTGCTAAACGATGTTTGACATTTTACCTAGATTTAAGCATGAAAAATTTTTTATTCAAAAGTTTACCTTGTTAGTGAATTTTTTTTCTTCTTCTTTTTCATGCAATTTATTTTTGACATGAAATCGAAAAACATTTTCTGCTCGTTAAGAAATAAATATTTCTTTTTAGGAAAAGTTTAAGTACATAGAAGAAAAAAGTTTAAAAGTATTTTGCAGTTCAAAGGCACACTTTTTTCTTTTTTTGACAAAATGACAGCAAAAGTATGATACTTATAAGAAAATTAAGGCTTGAACACTTAACTATTTAATTTGAATCATTTTGAATCGATTTGGAAATTTAAATTTTAAATCAAGTTGAAATCAAATTGAGTATGTCAAGTTGACTCAATAATTTTACTTGACTTTCACAGAAACACTTATAGTGAATTTTAAAATTGATCAATCGACACGAAACATACACTACATAAAGTACTTTGATTGCCACAATCAAAGAAAATTATATTTAAAGCCATTTAAATTTTGAATAAAAATTCAAAGTATCCAAACCCTAATGGAAAGTTCCAATGATTTTTCTGTAATTTTCTATATTCAAGTTTTTATAAAAAAAGCAATAAAATTTTCAACTTAATTAACAGACAGAACAGAATGTATATAAATTAGCTTAGCAATATCATTAGTATGAAAATTACTTGGATAATGACTCAGAACGGTTAAAAGTCATAACAATTAAATGAATTATCAAAAAATTAAATTATTATGTGCATCATCATCTCATATTTCTCACATTGAATATAGTTTGATGTCTATACATAAAAATGAGAATTTTCTCCATCACATGAATAGCTTATTTAAGTGTCATTACATTGTGTTTAACATTTCTTCTTCTGCTTCTTCAAATGCACTTTATGGCTATTGCTTATTATTAATATTAATATTGTTGCTCTTGATGATATTATCTTTCCCTCTTGCATTCTTTTACTCATAAAATTCCGCTTCTTTTACTCCAATAGCCGGATATACTTTAATAACATTGTATTAATATCAAAGTCTTAAATTAAAAAAAAACTCATTGTCCCTCCTCTAAATATTTTCTGTCACTGCTCGTGTGCCTTTTCTATTATGAGACGTCATTGCTTGTGTCCTTTTTCACTGTACTTTATATATATTTACCTCAGAGTTTAAGAGAGTGAAAAGAAAATTTTTTCCTATTGCCATGCTCAATTTATTTTTATTGAATACAACGAAGGTTTTTAATAAAGAAAAGTTCTTGCTGCGGGTGTATTTTAGGTTTCTTTTTTTGCTTGCCTTATTTTGTTTGCTATTTGCACGCGTATCGCTGACACTTAAGTTTTTGATCTTTGTCAGCTTAGATTTGTTTGATTTTGAAATATGCTTTGCCATTAAGACTTACTTATTGCTAAAAATAATTTAACATTTAAAAATGCCTTACTCCTACATGAATTTCTACGTCTCGAAAAATAAACAACATTTAAATTAATTTCAATTGGCTTAATTAACAAATTTATTTTTCTTTCTTCTTTTTTCTTTAAAATAATAAAACAAAAAAAGAAATTGTTGCAGGCATTGACCGACATGTCTACCCTCATGATCCAGCGACATTAATAAAGATTATATTGCTCTATGGCGTGTACTAACCGAGACATTCAAAAGTTAAATGAATAACATAACTTTTGCGAATGAAACTTTAACGGCATGTTTTATGGTTTTCAATTATAATTTTGAATGTGCTTCATGAATATGTGGTTTTTATATGTTATGATAGTTTTTCAATATATTCATTGAAATAAATATAAAAAAGGTAATGTTTTCTTAAGACCTTCAAACAAAATTAAATTTCATTCTTACAGAAAAGAAAAAAATTCCATAGACACAATTATCGAATAGAAAATAAAAAAAATATTAAGTGGACCATAAGAAGTATAAACAAAATGAGAATGAATTTTTTAACAAATAAAAAACCAAAAGAATTTCTATCTTTTAACGTCATCATGATGAAAGAGCCTAAATAAACACTTTTTATTCTATGACTGTCCACACAAAATTTCACATTCGGACCCATCATAGAGAATGTTTATTTTAAAAATTAAACCAAGAAAAAAAGAGCCCACAAAAAATTCAAAAAAAAGAGATAAATTTGAAACCGACAATCTTTCAATCATTGCGGAACACACGTATTGCAAATAAAATTTAATTTATTTAACAGAGGACATGGACAAGAATTGTTTACGTTGATTTTATAGTTTCTTTTCAACGACCTTTCTTAAGATGATTTTGTGAAGTGATTGCAAAATAAATAAAAAGTCTAAAACACATGGGAAAGTTTTTTCTTCTTTTAGAACTTAAAAAAAATCTCCGCAACAAATCAAATAAATTTTCCATTTCTAATTTTTATAGCCGTAGATAATTTAACAAGCGTCTGTCTTAGTTTACAAAAGTTATTATCTTTTACTATTTTAGCTCCAAAATGTTTAAACAACTTATTATCATAAATTTAATAAATGGTAAATTTTTCCCTTCTGTTTAAAAATACTCTAGTGACTAAATGTAGGTAAATCTGATTGCTTCCTTTTGAAAAACCGAAAAATCACATCGCATGTGCACACTGAACATTTGTTAAAGATTAAAAATAAACATTGAATGTTAATCTTGGATAAATAAATGCCAATGTTTCATAAACAATAATAATGATCAAAATCTATTGTTAAATTATGTTTTTTGTGTCTGCATAAGAAGCTTAAATTGCATTTCTTTTGAAAATTATTTGACAAGAATTATTGAGAAAGGAATACGATTTTTATTGAACTAAATAAGCATAACTTGAATGGTACATAAATCTTTATGTCTTTAAAAATAGGACAAAGATTAAAAAATAATTTTAAGAATTTCAAATAGTGATCAATACTTGATAGTCTATTTTGGCATAAAATATTATTTTTTATGAAGTTATTCTTCAATTTTTTAAATTGATAATTTATGTCTACAACTTTTTTTATAGCCCTTCAGTACAAAGTATAAATTTTTAATAAAATCAAGCTCAAGAACCTCAAAATATGAATATTAACTAGAGATCGGAACTTGCATGCATACTTGACATTCAAAAAATGTTTCTATTTCACTCAAATTTTCTTCAATTTGGTTAAAACTTTATAAATTCATGGTTCTTAAAACTACAAAATTTTCAACAAAGTGAATAAAATTGGAATGAAATAGGAGCAATTTTGAAAGTCAAGTATGCATGCAAGTTTCGAATCCTAATTTAAAAAAAAATTTTATTTAAAAATGCAATGGCAATGCACAATTTTTATTCTTATTAGATTATCTAAATATTTATTGAACACCATTTCATTCTTATGTATATCTCAAATTTTACTGACATCACGTAGAATTTTTTATCAAAATATTTTAAACATTTTTCGAATGTTAAAAAAATTTCTCATAAATTGAAGATAAAATTTGAATTGCTTCCAACAGTATACAATGCAGCAAAATTGCCAAATAACTTAAAAAATCAAAGAGAGAAAAGATAATTTTTCAAATTATCTTTTTCAAACATCAAAATAGTTTTTATGAGAAAGCCAATTTTAAGGAGATTTAAAAGAATGAAAGATAAACTCACCTTTAACTATAAATGTATTTAGAAAAACTAATATCCATTTAAGATTATTCCACATTTTGTGCTGCTTCATTTTTTGTTTTTTTTTTTTTCTCTCTATTTTTAGCAATTTCAATAATTTAGTTATGAGAAATTGAATTTAATCTTTTTTCTTTGGTATAAGTTTTAACCTAAAAGGTCGAGTATGCAAGATAATCACAATCACAAAGTTTTCTTGGACTCTTCAGTTATCCTTTTTTTTGTATGAAGCACACAATCTTGTCTTTCTTTTGCTCTTAACAAACTTTCCTTCCTTCCTTCTTCCTGCTTGCCTTCTTTTCGTAAAAACTTTTGCCTAAATTAAATCTTGTTTTATGAATACAAAAACTTTTTTTCCTTTTTTCCTCCTGCGTGTGTCACAAGGCTCTACAATGAATGAGGTTTTTCATCATCACACAAATTCAAGCACATTGAGACTTTTTTATGTTTCCAAAATGACCAACTTTCTTATCGTATCCTTTTTACTTATATTAACTTTATTATTCACAATTTATTGATTTTTTGATCTTTTACTTTTTTCCTTTGTTTCTTGTTATAACAAAAATATCATGATTTCAAATTTTTGATAACATCAAATTGCTATTTTGCATCCAAAAAAAATCTTTTTATTTTCTTCTTTTAAGATTGACAGCTCTCTTGATTTCAAAACCGACCGGAAGAAAGTGTGAACAACGACTGAATGGATTGTGTTTGGTATATATTTTTCAAGAATATAGAATGCCGCATGATTGTGCAAGTTCTCTCTCTTTCTCTTTCTACTCTCTCAATTTTTTTCTCTCGTTGTTTCATTTTCAATTTATTTCACTCTCTTGTGTGAACAAAAAGGGATAAAAGTGCCGCAAACTATAATGATTTTATAGCATAAAACCTCTGAAGCTATCAAGTTACATATGAAGTAGCACTATCATACATATTTTCAATGAGTGTGAGAAAGTTTGAATGTTTTTGTGCCATTGCAAACCACTTCAACATTAAATGAAATAAACTAGAGAGCGCAATCATTTAAGTATCATACATTTGTTTTCATTTCGCAGATTCATTCAGTCATGAGTGGATATACTCGTTTTTCTATTTATTGTTTCAAATATTTACTAAAATTGTTGATGCATTTATGTTCAAATGCAAATTGAAGATTTTTATTTTTAAATAAAATGACAGTTGAAATTGAATTTCGCAGTGATTTTTTTTAAATTTGCAAACTTTAAAACTGTTGACTTTCATACAATGTTGCTAAATTTTAACGAAGATAAATGAATTTTGAATGATTGCGACATTTTTGTGTAAGTCAACTTGCACGCATATTGTCAAGTAACAAGTCAAGTATTCGAGCAAGTGCCAAACTAAAAATTTCTTTTATTTTAACTTGAACATTGCAATAATTTATAACAAAATTCCTTTGTTAGAAATTTCTTCTCTTAATGATACATCAAAATTTCAAAAAAAATGACTGTGATTTTACTATGTATTGCAATAGCATTCAGGACTACTATAAATATGAAATTATTTATCTAATATCGTAACTAATGATTATTGTAAAAGATACTCTATACTTCAAATTCATTCATATTCATAGTGCAAAAACTAAGAACATTTAACAGCACAAAGTCACGCAACAATGCATATATTTATAGAGAAAAAATACCTAAAATACACACACATTCAACCGGAAGTAAATATTAAATTTAAAAATATTTATTTACTCCACTTCGGAAGTCATAAAGCGATCATAATGCGCTTCTCTCTCTTTCTTCACCTGTTTAACATATTTCGTGCAGTTTTTTTTATTTTTTTGTTTAAAACCTTTTTTATGGCAGTTGAAATTATATGCTTCATTGGTTATGCTCATTTCAAGTACTGGACTGTTGTGCGAACAAACAGCACATATAGATAAATTTTAATAGTTTATTGAATTTTTTGGTTATTTCTCTCTGCCGGGTGCGGCATTAAATTTTTTTTTGAATAATTTCCACTGTTGACAGCAATTCTAATATAAATTAATTTTTCCCTTAAAACATATTTTATTTTTATTCGCTCCCTCTGTTCCATTGTGGAAAATTTAATGAGAATTTCTGTAAATAAATCGATAATCGTAGCACATGGACTAAAATGTATACACACAGGCGTAGCCTTTTTTCCTACTTATTTTCTTTTTGAATTAATTCACACACAAAAAATGCTCATAATTTATTTTTCCTTTCCTTCTTTTCTTTTAGTCGACATTATAAGCACGCAGTTTTAGTGCCTTTTTTTATCATTATTAAGAAGAAAAGACGCAATTGTTTACACTTTGTCTACTGTTTGTCTATTTCATTACCTTTTTAATAACAAGTTTGAACATAAACATTTCTAAAATATTTTGAAAACAAATACACTTAAAATTCTTATCAAATGTTTGCATAAATCAGAGAAAATGCGCTTCAAACATGCCAATGACAGTAAAATTTGCTAATTTTTATATTTACCTTAGACTTCTATTAATTTTCCTACAATTATAAATAAATCCAGTTCGTGTCTTAAAGTGAAAATTATTTCACAAACCAAAATTATTTAATGACCAATATAAAGCTAGATAGTAAAAAATTGACAACAAATTTATTTTTTTAAAAAAATACCATGCGGTCAATTTGCACCTCGAACACTGTTGTGTATGCTTGTTTTATTTATACGTGTGAATTTATGTATAAGTTTAATGGATACGAAAGCAGTGTTTAATATTTTGTAGTTTGGAGCATTAAAAAGGCTTAAAATAATTAATTTGGTTGCATGATATGAAAAAATTAAATCTGCTTTATCATCATAAAGCTCGAAATATTGGAGATTAATGCTAAATTTTTTATGTGCCTCACGCTCTTTCTGTTTTTTTTTTGCGGTGGACGTTATCGCTTGGTCAAATAAAATGAATTCTTAACGCTAATGAAAAATTATGAAAGCTTTTTCCTTGCTGACATTCTTCTTTACTTGGTTTAACTTAGTCAGAGTGTGCTCATTAGTCAATTAAATTTTTATTATAATTATTTTTTTTTTGATACTGTTTGTCATGGCTTGAGTAGTGTTGAAAGCAAAAAAATTTAATTTAATTAATAATCAGTTTTTAGTTCATAACTTGAGTCAAAAATTTTAATCAGGAATTTTATCATAGTTTCTGTGGTTTTAGAACGTTTTTCTTAAATTTCTTCCATTACATTTGTCGCATACAACAAAAACAACAAAAACATGTGATGTAAAACAAATGTATTTTTGTTAACACATTTGTTTAACATCACATGTTTTTTGTTGCATATGACATGTTGCTTGACAAAAAATGTTGAATAAAAATTTGTTTAGTTTTCAACAAAAACGTTGGTTTTAAGAAATATTTCTTTAGTAATTTGATTAAAAAATTTCTAGTTTTTAAATCATTTATCAACTTTTGTCTGAACTGAAAAGTTTGTATTAAATCTCAGAAATTTTTAAAGAAAAAAATGTCTTTAGAGAAAATTTTTCTTTGGCGTGACGTCAAAAAAAACGAAAAAATATTCTTAAGGTAAACACAATAATTTAAATAAAGAAATATTTTAAATATTTTTAAAACTTAGCTTGGCTATATTGCAAAACTTTTTAAACTTTTCTCTTGCTTTAATGACGATATGTGAAGGAATTTTTAAGAAATGTGATGACTTTCATTTAAAGCCTTATATTTGTCATGGTGATAAATTAGGTAAAATAAAAATCTTTTTAAAATTGGAGATAAAATTGATAATTTAAATTTGCCAGATTTGTTTGCATGGGGAATTTTCATCACTGCAATTTTTTTAACAACTTTAACTTCAACATTTCAAATGCTTAAAGGAATTCAAAATGTAAGTTATAAATTATAGCTCATTAATTCTCCTTAAAAATTAATATTTTTTAAACTTTTTTAGAATGAACGAAAGAATTTGACAGTTTATGCAATCTCAACTGTTTATTCATTTGTTTTATCCATCATCATGTGTTTCTTCTTAATTACTGTTTGGACAATTGTAATTTCAGCATTTTTCTCAATTTTCTTTTTTTACTCAATCGTCATCATTTTGAATTTATTACTCATTTCTGAATCAGAAAATGATCAAGCTAATAGACCAACTGAAGCATCAAGCTCAAATTTTGATACTTTGAAATCAAAATCTGATGCAACCATGTAAACAGAAGCCTACAATATTTTAAAAAACATACAAAAAACCACAAACTATGATAAATGCTTTGATTTTATTTAAAATAATGAAAAATTTAGTTTTCATTTATTGTTCACTGTGAGAGCATATAAAAATAATTTTTCTTATCAAATTTCATTAAATAAATTAAAAATGTGTAAAATTGACTTTGAAACATTTTTTAAATTGATATTGTCGTAAGTTTAAGAATGAAAGTCAAAAAATTTATCAAATAATCAAATTTTGATTAAAGAGTTACAGCGATTCAAATTATGTTTTCAATATCATTGTCTGGAATAATTTTTGCAAATGACAAATTGGGAAAGTCAAAAGATAGAAGTTAGTTAATCATGGGAAATATTGAAACTTTAAATTATTCAATTTTATTTTTAGTTCTTTTTGCATTTGGTGGAATAAATTTAATCATAGTTGCATTAAACATTTTTGTCATCATTATGCTTACATTTTTAGTCAAAAAAATGAAGAGTATTTCTGGATTTAGTGGATTATTCAAATAAATTTGCAATAAAAGTTTTAATACATTTAAATTAATCGCATTGATGTTGATTCGTTTGAAATTTATCATAATTTACAAAGCTGTAAAAAAACCACTTGAATGAAATTTTCATTACCATCGACAAGTTAGAACAGAATAAAGAATTGAAATTAATTCCATGAAAATGAAATAAGAAGAAAAAGTGTTTCCTATAATCCTCTCAGTACTTTGTGTTTTTTGTGGGTTTACTTACCGCTGTCACCCTCATCTATTGAACGCAAAACAAAAAAATCTTAATGAAATTTTAATTCCAGGATTAGTTTGAAAGTTGCGTAGAAATTTTTCAATTCCATGAGGCAATAGAGAAAAAGTTTTATTTTAGTGACACAATTTTTTTGCCTTTTCTAGTTAACATGTTTTTTTTCATCTTCAGCTCTTTTTTCTTTGATCGCTGATTACATCAAAATGCATTTCATTAAACTTTTTATTTCTTTGATGAAAAACCAAGTTGATGTTATTCTAATTCTACGCCGAATTTTCCAAAAATTTTGAAATTTTTTAGCAATTTATTTGATTATTGAAAATTTTACGATTAGTTAGAAATTTCAAATAAAAAAATCAAATTTCATAAAAATTCTTCTAACGCAAATCAAATATTTTTTAAAATTATTTCTATCAATCTTCAATTAATCAAAATTTCTTCACCTTGATGAATTTCTTACCAAAGCGCGTATGTGTAGAAAATGCATTTTTCAGCATAAAAGAATGAATAATTCATGAAGGAAATTTAATTTAAGTCTTTCATAGAAAATTTTTTTATCAATTTCTTCTATGTGCTTTTGCATGCGATTATCTTTATATGCCAGTGACTCTTCTAGCTCTCGCTTTAATACCATTTCTCTTTTATGCAAATCCCAATTGATTGTGAAACTGTTTGTGTAAAACATAAGAGGAGCTGCTTCCTTTCACATCTTCACACGACGATGACGACTTTCATGGAAATTTTTTGTTCACACACACACACACATTTAATGTCGTGTGTCGTCTGATAGCATCTCACTTTTGCTGCCACATACACATTTATGCTTAACTTAACTTATCATACACGATGTGATGATGTGAAAATTTTCATCTCTTTATGATTATTATTTCTATCATAAAAGCATTCTCACAATGAGTGTAAAACTTCCCGCTTTCATTGAAATTTATCTTGATTAAAGAACATGAAAAGCTTTTTTTTGAAAATTTAAGAATCTCTGTCATATAAATTAAAATACAAAGGTATTTAAGGATTAAAAACAAAAACTTGTTAGTCCTTAAGTACTCATTTTATTTTCTCACATGTGTTTTCTTCAAGTTGACGCATATAAAAGTCAATAAATCAACAAACAAACTTAGTGGAAAATCTCTGTATTTTAGGAATATTAACTTAAATAAACAGATGGATTAGCATGAGTTAAAATGAAAAATTTGTTGTATGTTAGTAGGCGAATATTAAGTATGACAAAGGAAAAAGAGATATTAGATATTTGGGATTAATATAAATTGATGGAAGAATTTTTGATGGAAAATATTTTTTATTATAAACTGCATGTTTTAATAGAATTTATTTTATTATTAGAAAATTTTAGGTCATTTTTTGTCTGAAGACAGCAATTTTATTGAATCAAGTTTTAACAAATTATTTAGGCAACCAAATTTTTGACTACAAACTAAGAAAATCAATTTCCAAGCTTTCTATAACTCAAATTCTCATTTTGTCTACATTGTTAGCTTTGAAACTTTCCTTCTTTTAATTCAAAAAATCATTTCGAAATTTCCACCAAAAATTCTTCTATCAAAAATAAATTTTCCAAATATTTATTGCAGTAAATGATAGCAGCAGTGAAAAGTCGAAAATCCCTTATCGTAGAAGAGGAAAAGAATTTTAATGGCAACATCAGCATCAGTAGGATCATTATGAATTCAGAATAAATATATTGGAAAAATCAGTGAAATGTGAAAGGAATTAGTGTCAACATGTATATACACTAGAGAAATATACACGAAATGTTCTTCACGTGATTCATTAGCATTGATAACATTTTAAGCATCATGTACCTGCCGTTGTTGTATAAGATTTTAAAACAGCAGCAGCAGCAGCACTAGTAGAAATAGCATCATCATTTAATGAGGATGAATATTCATGCAATACCATGTCGCTCACTTCCATTCTACATAAATTCGCATGTTTTCATCTTCTCATTCCATAAGCACAGATTAAGTCCAATTAATATTCCGTGTTGTTACTTACTTCTTCAAATTTTCTCTCTCCGCATTTCACACAGCTACCTTTAACACTCATTCATTAATTTGCTTTGCTTTTTTCTGAGTGTGGGTTGGAAAATTTTTAATTTTAATTAATAATCTAATAAGAAAACAAAAACATCGTGAGGAAACATCAGCAATGAGTTTAGAAATTTGAGACTTTTTTAATTAAGTTTATAAGTTTTGGTTTTCACTCAACACAGATGATTTTTTTCTCATCGTTAATTACTGCTAATTTTTAATATATTTAAAATTTATTGTAATCATATTTAGTTTTTGAATTTTGTTCATATAAAAGTGTTGGGAATTTAAGTAAAAGCATTAGCTAGCAGTTTATGCATAAATATGTAATTTTTGTCACATGTTACATACTTTTTGTTGCATGTGACATTTTTTGACATGTGAGACATTTTTCTTATTTTATAAACAAATTGTTTACATTTTCTTGCAATCAAGTTTTTTATTACAATGAATTTTACCAAAATTTATCTAAAAACGTGTTTTTCTTCCTTTTTTAAGTGTCAAGCATCCATGGTAATTTTTTTAAAAAAATTCCAAAAGTCATGTATTTTGCCAAAAAAAACCAATGGATGTAAAAAAATTCAATAAATAAAACAGCAGCAAAAACACTAAGCACGTAACACAGCATTATTTATGCATTAGGAAGTAGAAAAGAAAAATGTATAGATCTATTACTATAATGGTCTCCTGCATTCACTTCCTGATTCATATAAAACTTGTCTTTTCTTGAATTATTACTACAACATTTACTTAATCGTTTGGAATTTTTGTACTACTAAAGTGACTAAAGATGAAGATAAATATGACACAAGTGAGACAAGTGCGTTCCGATGCTCATTGCAATTGAATATAGATTTTGTGTTATAAATTATTGATGAACTTTTTCTACTGTTTATGTTTACTGTCAATTTGATGTAAAAGAACTTTTTCTTCATTTTTTGAATGCAAGTGAATTCAAGAGGGGAGAAAAATTGTTAAATAATTTAATTTCAATGCCATTCGTGTGCATCATAAATATAAAAAATAAGAAAAGGGAAACAAACACACACACAAGTGTCAAAGATGAAGATTTCATTATTCTGGTCAGACTTTCTTCAACCACACCTTCCTGCTACTTAGATGACTTTGTTTAATGTAAATTTTCTTACATGGAACAATTTTAAGCAATCATTGAACTTTCGAAAATGTAAATTGAGTCAGAAAAAAAATCAAATTACAATTTCGCAGTATTCTTGCTATTGATTGGAAGAAATTTTTGATTTTGTATTTGTGATTCATCGACTTCAACATCATAATAATTTACTCTCTCATTTTTCTTGCTTCTGCTGCTGCCGCTGAATTGCAAAAAGGACATAATTGAGATTTATGAGGGTCACTTAACATAAAACTTTTTCAATAACGCTCACACGTTGCTGCAAGAGAAAACAAGAAAAAGAAAATTTTCTAAGACAGCAAAACTTTTAAAATTTCACTTTAAGAGTAAACGATTAAGATTTGTCATCACTGTTTTATGTGAAAGACAAAAAATAAGATGCAAAAGAAAATTCTAATGGATGTCGTTTGATAATTAAAAACTCTGCACTGAGAGTGAAAGAAAAAATGTTAATTAGAAATTCAAGTGGACAAGTTTCAAGGAGTGAAAATGAAGAAGATGAAGAAGACAATAGAGTGGATTTAAGTCACTTCATTTAGTGCACTCACGATGACAGTTGAGATTTTGCAGCTGTGCGAGTTTTCTTCATTTTTATTGTGCTTGTCTCAGCAATTAATTACAACAGCAGAGTAGAGTAAAGCAAAAGAGTGGAAGGAAAATTTCAAAGCAGTGAAGACACATTAACGCAATAGCAGCAACATCAAATGAATTCCCAAGCATGGAAATTTTACTAATGTCTTGAACCTGAGTAGAAATGAAAATGAAAATTTAATGGAATTAAAATTACTCTTTTGCTTGTTGTTGCTTTTTAAATCCTTTATGTCTTTTTTACTTTCTTCTCACTAAAGCATTACATCATACATCACACACATACACGTTTGAATTAAAAGGTTTAGAAACTTTGAATTTAATTTATTGTTTAATTTTACGATAACAAAAATAACTAGAAAAATCAATAACAAAATGAGAGACATTTTGAAAAAAATATCAAAGACCAAGAAATAAAGAAGAATATTTTAAGTTTCCACTATTGTTTTTGACTAGCACATTAACAACAAATATTTTCTCATTTAATTTCTTCTTCATGGCTTCTCTTCTTTCCTTGAAGTTAGAAAGCACTTATGAGAGTAACTTCTTAATTAAAACTAAAGATTACGAACACAAAGTGTGTGCAGGTTAATGTAGATGATTTATAACTTTCAAGAGACAAAATATTTATGAAAAGCTTTCTAAGTGCTTCTATGAAATTTTAACTTAAATGAAGCGAATGTATTAAGTCAATTTAATTTACATTTTGCTTTTGAAAAAGAATTCGAATTTTCTATTCATTTTATCAATTTGTTTGTTAAAAGATGTTTGACTAATGTTAGTGATTTGATAAATGAGATTTTGAAGATTCCAATTAACATAAACAAAGAAGCAGAAACAAACAGAAGTAACAATATTTCAAATAGGCACTAAATGAATCATGTTAAAGTAGAAAATTAATCAACACTATGAAAATAAAAGCATCAAAATTGTTCCACCTTTGTTATCACAATTGTACAAAATGAGCGACATAAATGAGACAGAAATCAATTAAACAATGTCATTGCCATTCAACAATATTCTTCTAATAAATAAGCAGGACAAAAGTGAAATCGATAAACAATAAATGGAAAAATGCCTTAAAGACATTCACACAATCGAGTTTTGTGACAGGATTATCATTAATCTTACAGCATTTTTCACCACATCGTCGTCATCATCACAAAATAACAGCAAAAGCAGAATGAAAGAAAGAACATAATTGAAATTCTACGAGGTTCCTTCCTGTCTTACTCACCATGCCTGCCTCACGGCTGCCATTGTTAGTTTGCACTGGAAAACCTTCCTCTTCTACTATTCTGGTCAGAAACATTAAAATTAAGCACCGTAATTTTTTTCTTGTTCTTTTCCTCTCACTCATTTTTCTCTTTTGTGACATTCATTTTTTCGCACTACCGACCGACACCACTGAATATTATTAATTAATCATCATGATGACAACATCCAAAAGAAAAGAAAAGTCTCTGTTTTTGAGCAATATTTTACTTCAGCAACATCTACCGCATGTTACTTGCCATGTTGAATATGAGAGACTTCAAACTCAATCTGTAATTAAATTTTTTCCAAAAATTTAAAATTTATGGCGATATACAAAAATAGATCAAAAATTTTATAATTGTAAAGTTCAAATGTCAACCAGTATGGAATATTAAGTTAAAAATAAAAAAGAGGATAACAACATGATCCTATATTTATGTCACGCTGCGTTCCTTCATCTCTTCTTACAAAATATTACCAACAAAAATTTTCCATGTTCTTAAACATAAATTTTAGCGCCATTTCATACTTTTGCTTTCTCATTATTTATTGTATTTTGTATCAAGAGCAATTTGAAATATTATAAAGATTAAGCGGCACAATAGAAGAAAATAAGGAAAAAAGCATGAAGACAGATTTGAAAGATTTTCTTATTTTTCCATCTTTTTAATGATTTACTATTTTATAGTATAAATAGAGAATTAATTAAAATATTTTAATTAGCATTATAAAAGGAAATCATTAGATTTGAATAGTCAATTCTAAGAAATTAAGGACTGCTGCTGTTTTTATTTCAAATAGATTAATTTTACTTATAATTAGGTTACTCTTGTTAAAGAAAAAATTAATAAATTCGTGTGAGTTTGCTTATAAAAGAATCAAGATAATTCTTTTTTCTCACATAAAATACATAAAGCCTTATAGTAAAAATACCTAAATGCGTGTAGTATAAGAAATAAAATTATGAATAAGCAAAAAAAAAAGGAAAATTTTTTATTACAGCCAAAAAGTCATAAAATCATATTAGACGAAAAGATGGCGAAGCAATGAAACAGTGAGAAGGAATAAGGTGGACTTTCATCTATTAATTCCTTTGCTTTCTTTCTCTTTCTGTTATAATTTTTAATGACGCCAATGCTATTATGCGAAAATGATCGTATCGAGACCCCTTAGTCACCGTCAGCAATAAGCTGAGTCATCAGACTTAAAAGCATTAAGTTTGGGCAGGAAATTGCAAGGCGCTAATACTAACTGATCGTCATTTTATTTGTTTTTTTTTTCTCTCTTTCTTTTCCGCTCTTATGTGTATAATGTTCTCTCAATAAGGCAATCTATATTTCTGCCACACGCACACGTAGTTGTTTTTATGGTCATTCGCCACTTCATAAAATGCGTGAAATTGACTTTTTTCTTGACTTACGTTATTTGACGCTTGCTATCAATGTTGTGAAAATTAACTATGACATGCCACATTTCTTTAAATTTCTTTTTCCTATTGAGATTTTTATCGCAAATTTCAATTTGACTGAAAAAATAAATTGTTTTAAATTGGATAATTTTATTTTCTCACATTTGCGACCTCATATATTCTATAATTGTTTTTAATAACACATTCAAACATGCAATTTTATAGTTCTGAATTGTTAAAAAATTTAATTGAAAGAATTTTTTTATTGGAATTTATAAAAAGACATGAAGTGAGAATTAAAAAATGCACTTAAAATTTCTTCACATTTCATTCATAATTAAAAAATTTAATTTATTACATTTTCACAAAATAATCTTGGGCATTATTTACTTGAAGGCATGCATTGTGCGTGTTATAAAATGTATCAGTAATGTGAGGAAAATCACGACATGAAATAAATTAGGAATCTTAATTTTTTACGCGTTTGCTTTTGTGCTTTTTCATTCTTTTTGACGCGAGCTTTCAGTTACTTACTAATGACTGTTTCTTATATTTCTGCTACTTAATGAGCATACTTGTCTTTCAAAAATAATTTTCTCTTTGTCTGTTCATATTTACTTATGAATATCATAAGCAAAAATTATCGATTTGAGTGTTTTTCCTTTATTTCTTTTGATTATAAAAATATTAAAAGTTAATCAACATTTAATGCCTCAAATAAATAAATAAGAAATGAAAATGATGAAAAAAGTTTCAAATTTTGTAAAATAAAATGTAGGGAAATTATGACAAATGCATATAGAAACACTTTGATATAAATAAAGACAATAAATTAATTGAAAAAAGATCCAAATTTTGTCAAAAAATTAATTTGTACAAAATACTTAATTTTGATAGCATCATCATATTCAACATGGCAAGTAACATGCGGTACTCGGTTGCTGAAGTAAAATATTCTAAAAAACAGAGACTTTTTCTTTTCTTTTGGATGTTGTCATCATGATGATTAATTAATAATATTCAGTGTGTCGGTCGGTAGTGCGAGAAATGAATGTCACAAAAGAGAAATGAGTGAGAGGAAAAGAACAAGAAAAAAATTACGGTGCTTAATTTTAATGTTTCTGACCAGAATAGAAGAAGGGAGAAGGTTTTCCAGTGCAAAACTAACAATGGCAGCCGTGAGGCAGGCATGGTGAGTAAGACAGAAGGAACCTCGTAGAATTTCAATTATGTTCTTCTTTTCATTCTGCTTTTGCTGTTATTTTGGATGATGACGACGATGTGGTGAAAAAATGCTGTAAGATTAATGATAATCCTGTCACAAACTCGATTGTTGTGAATGTCTTTAAAGGCATTTTTCCATTTATTGTTTATCGATTTCACTTTTGTCCTGCTTATTTATTAGAAGAATATTGTTGAATGGCAATGACATTGTTAATTGATTTCTGTCTCATTTATGTCGCTCATTTTGTACAATTGTGATAACAAAGGTGGAACAATTTTGAATGCTTTCATTTTCATTTAGTGTTGATTAATTTTCTACTTTAACATGATTCATTTAGTGCCTATTTGAAATATTGTTACTTCTGTTGTTTCTGCTTCTTTTGTTTATGTTAATTGGAATCTTCAAAATCTCATTTTATCAAATCACTAACATTAGTCAAACTTTGAAAGAAAAGAAAAAGAATAATAATTATCATATTTACTAATCAGTTTAGAATTTTTCATCTATTCATTTACTAAAAGTGCTTCACTCATGTTTCAATTTCCCAAACAAATCATTAGTCATATATAACCATTTTCTTCCTCTCATGCATAATTGCTTCCCACAATCAGATTAGTCACATTCATTCATTCATTAGCCAAATTTGAAACCAAAAACCTTATGCTATCACACAACAGTTGCAAGTTTGCAATTTGTGTATTTGTTCAAATTTCCTCATTCAACAAAACGCAATCAGCAATCAAAAGATAAAAGAGAAAATTTTGTTGTAAATTATTGATTAAAAATTTCTCATGGTTAAATTTCTTTAGCGGAAATAATTTCCCGCAGAAAAGTGAAATTTTTTTGAATCACTGCCAGATAATAAAATAAAAGAAATAATGAGCAAAATTTAAATTTTAATTAACAATTGTGATTGAACGGCGGTTGTAACAAACATCGTCAGAGGTTGTAAATGCAACCATATCAAATAACCAGGCACACGACCACATAAGGGTCATTTAGCAATGGGTAAATTATGTTAATGCATTTTCACCCTCTGTCGAGTTTTTCACTACTACTTTCGATTACAGTGCAGTTCCATGCCTTAGAGCTATCAGTTTTTTTTATATGTGAGTAATTTATTGTTTTATTAAAATATAAGTCTTGATTTGGGAGAAAAAAAGGAAAAAATGAGTAATTCCATCAGTAAAAGTGGAAAAAATAGGCAATTCAGAAAGGTAGCTCAGTTAATGTATGAATCATTCTTTTTATGAGAGAAATTAAGTGTATGATATCGTGAATGAATTTTATCCATGAAGAAAATTAAGGAAAACTAATGAGAGACATGAAAAAAAGGAAATTTTGCTTTTTTCTACAATTAATGACATTAAAAATTCAAAGTGGAAAAAATTGTTTTCACTAAGGAAAAGACACTCTAAATAATTGTGAGATAAAATTGCATTATTTCGTTACTTAAGAAAATTTAATTCCTAATTTATAGCTTTATTCAAAACATGAAATTTGAAATCAATATTGACATACGGTAAATCCTAATTATGATAATTACATTTGGTCAATGTCTTGCATTCATATTGACTATTTTGTGTCTTAAGATTAAAAATTATTTCTACTCAGGTTCAAGACATTAGTAAAATTTCCATGCTTGGGAATTCATTTGCTGTTGCTGCTATTGCGTTAATGTGTCTTCACTGCTTGAAATTTTCCTTTCCACTCTTTTGCTTTACTCTACTCTGCTGTTGTAATTAATTGCTGAGACAAGCACAATAAAAATGAAGAAAACTCGCCACAGCTGCAAAATCTCAATCGTCATCCGTGAGTGCACTAAATGAAGTGACTTAAATCCACTCTCATTGTCTTCTTCATCTCTTTCATTTTTCACTCCTTGAAACTTGTCCACTTGAATTTCTAATTAACATTTTTTCTTTCACTCTCAGTGCAGAGTTTTTAATTATCAAACGACATCCATTAGAATTTTCTTTTGCATCTTATTTTTCGTCTTTCACATAAAACAGTGATGACAAATCTTAATCGTTTACTCTTAAAGTGAAAATTTTAAAAGTTTTGCTGTCTTAGCAAATTTTTTTTCTTGTTTTCTCTTGCAGCAACGTGTGAGCGTTATTGAAAAAGTTTTATGTTAAGTGACCCTCATAAATCTCAATTATGTCCTTTTTGCAATTCAGCGGCAGCAGCAGAAGCAAGAAAAATGAGAGAGTAATTATTATGATGTTAAAGTCGATGAATCACAAATACAAAATCAAAAATTTCTTCCAATCAATAGCAAGAATGCTGCAAAATTGTAATTTGATCTTTTTTTCTGACTCAATTTACATTTTCGAAGTTCAATGATCGCTTAAAATTGTTCCATGTAAAAAATTTACATTAAAAAAGTCATCGAAATAGCAGGAAGGTGTGGTTGAAGAAAGTCTGACCAGAATATTGAAATTTTCATCTTTGACACTTGTGTGTGTTTGTTTCCCTTTTCTTATTTTTATATTTATGATGCACACGAATGGCACTGAAATTAAATTATTTAACAATTTTTCTCCCCTCTTGAATTAACTTGCATTCATAAGAAAAAAAGTTCTTTTACATCAAATATGACAGTAAACATAAACAGTAGAAAAAGTTCATCAATATTTTACACACAAAATCTATATTCAATTGCAATGAGCATCGGAACGCACTTTGTCTTACTTTCTGTCGTATTTAAGACTCAATGTTGAAGTTGTCAAAACAAAAGTAAAGAGGAATCATTGCAAAAAAAATTTCAAATTATTCATTTTTTTGCTAACTCTTGTAGCTTCTTTAGTTGAAATGATCAAAAAGTCGTTGATCAAAATGTAAATTATTTTTTACCTTAAATTGTCTGATTAATTTTTATTAAATCTCTTAAAAAAATTAAATGTTAAAATGATGTGAATGAATTTTGGTATTTATTGCATTTTTGCAAAATTTTTATAAAAACACTGTAATTTTGACTAATTTACTTTGCAATTTTGTATAATGACTGCAATTCATTTGTTAATTCTTATTTTCAATCAAAACATAATTTTTTATCAGGTTATGACTTCTAGCTTAAGAAATTAATTTTAACAGAACATTGTTTACATAATGAACTCCTCAATTTCACAACAAATAAAATCCTCT
>CM031381.1:534309-552406 GCA_018290095.1 Polypedilum vanderplanki | reverse complement strand
TAAAACTTGTACTTAATTGAGGTTAACCAAAATCAACTATATTTCCAAATTCAAATGCCACAAACATAAATAAATTAAAACTTTCTCTTTAGGATTAACGTGAAAGAGAGCGAAGGTTTTCCATATGAAAGCATATTGATTGTCATGCACTTACTTATTTCTGTTAGCTATTGCATATATTGTGGCATTGTGTGGGATCATACAGTCAATAGTAAAACGATTATTTATGCAGAAGATATATCCAAACCATTTATGCAATGCATGACACTGCATAACTGTGGAATATTTTTCCTCTTTTAGTTATCTTGCAATCCACATTTCATAAAGTTTCAATTGAAATTGCAGATTTTTTCTACTTCCTTTTTTGTGCTTTTGCTGCTAGTGAAAGAAAGAGAAATCTAATTGCTACTAGTGTGAGTGTTCTTTTTCTATGAATTCATATTCATCATTAAATAGCATCGCATTGATGTTTTATTAATGATTTATTATCGGTTCAAGCAATATAGCATGTTTCTCTTTCTCTTTGAAAAACGATTTTCTTCATTAGGGATTTTAACATTTCATAACGAAAACAAGTTCCATAATTGAAAAAAGTTTTTGTCATGAAACTAACAATAACACCATTAAATATAAACAAAATGATATATTTAATTCCAAAACTTGTCATTGATAGCCTGCGATCATTTTGCAACATCTGTTTGTACATGACATGTTGTGCAACATTTCAAACTTCAAACGACCGTAAATATGACTCATTGAAATAAATAATGAAAGTTTCTCAGATTTTTAAATATTTTAAAAGGTCTTTAAATTTTAGCCAAATAGGAGAAATTGTCTGAATGTAAAATTTAAATTTTTTTTCCAAAACATGATTTCTCAAATGAATGGTAATTTTAATTTAAAATTTTAAGTTACAACATCCTTTTTAAGCTTTCTAATATAAAATAAAATTCAAATTTCTTTCTAAAGTCAGAAACAAAATCTCAGTTATTAAAAATTTTCCATAAATCTTTTTTGAAAAATAGCCCCAAAAGATTCTTAACCTTCACATTATCCAATCAATTACATCCGTCGACATCAGACACGCCAAAAATGTTTTCGCTTTTTCCATTTTCTATGCATAAACCAGCAAAATAACATCAAACAAGCAGCTAAAAAATCAAAGATAACAAAACAATTTTTATTTTGCTTCGATGCCAGACAAATTTTAATTAGACATTTGCTAATGCGTGAATGGGTCGTTTTTCTTTGGATGAATTTTGTGCTTTCTGGAATTCTCAAATGTTTTGCATGTCAATTTTGCTTAAGATTTTGCCTTTCTATAAAAAGGGTAATTTAGGGTCATTTTTCTTTTTTTCTAAACTTCAAGAAAATAATTAAAATATTTTTAAAAGCTTGAATTAAAATGTCTTTTCAATTGCATTTAAAGTATTTAAAGTGAGAAATACATGGTGTAATTTAGGATTGATATCATTTGAGCATTTTAATCCTTAATGGAAGTTGAAGGAAGTTTATCGAGTTTTTCATCTTTCCTCTGCTTTTATCACGTTTCTTTTTGTACATGTAGTTTTGTTAAATCAATTAAATTGTCAGCAGTTAATGATAAAAAAGTATGTACAAAGCATTCATGAAAGGATTTAAAAAAATTATATCCTTCTATGAAGAAAAGAAAGAAAACACATGAGAAAATATTTAAAAGGAATTAAAAAAGGATTTAAAAAAGAATTTTAATGCAATTTATTAATTGTGAAATTTGAATTATAATAAATTCTAAGGAAATGAAAATAATAAAGAATAAAAATTAATCTTTCTTCTTTATTATGATATACATTGACGAAAGCACTTTATCAGAATCTCGAACCAACAAAACAGCAAATTGGCACTTGACTAGACATAAAACAACGTAAACAGACAATTCATCTCAAGAGCACTCATTCATTACTGTCTCACCCACACTTTACTTTCATTTCTTGTGTCTTGGAGCTTCATTTTGATCTTAATATGAATGTTAAGGAACAAACATTAAATGAGCATCATTTCACATTTTATCACATATTTGTTTTCACTTGAGTTATTTTGTTAGTTTTACTTGACTCAAGTTAAACTTGATTAATTGAAATTTTACTTGATTTAATTTTTTCTTTCTATTAAATTTTATAAAAATATTTTATTGATTTTTTCTAAAGGAAAAATGTTTTAAGAAAATTGAAGGGAAGAAGAAATCACTGATAAGAAAGTGCGAAATTCGAGAAGGAAAGCAGAAAAAAGAAAAGAGTCGAGTAAGTCTCGATAAGCTGCGTAATCTTTATGGTTTTTTCTCTTATTTTTGCGGTTGCCTCTGTGTTATTATTTGGCTGATTTTATCAGACGAGAAAAATCTTTTTTCTGCACTTTTTTCCATCTCACTTGATCCTTTACATCGTTCGAATGTCACATCAGTTGATCTCGATCGTAATACAAGCCAAAAAAAAACATTTCAATAAATAAACATTTGTAGAAGAAAAAGTCTCGATTTATATAAGAAAGTTCTTTTTCTAATCAGTAGAAAATAATCAGCAATAAACCTGAGTTACTTCGAAGAAGGGAAAAAGAATAAAATTTAACTACAAATTGAAGTTTTATGAAATTTAAATAAATTTCTAATTTTTCTAATTTGTTTCGAGTAATTTGTTTGATAAAAATCTCCAAAATCACCTCAATGTATATAAAAACAGGGAAAAACAACGAAAGAGAGAAAAAAGGCAATAAACCTGATAAAGCACCAAAAAATATCAAATAGACGCGTGTCAATTGCAGATTCGTTGAAACAACAACAACAACAGCCGCACTGAAATTGCTGTATCATTTGATATATGACATGCTATCATTTCAATGCCAATGTGAGTATAACAATGCAATGTCAAACATTTATGTTTTTGTGTGCCATCATGTTCTCTCGAATGAATGCCATTTGAATTGTTTCATAGGAAGTGCGTGATATGAGCACATGATATAAATACATGTACAATTCTTACTTTATTTATTTTTTTACTTGCTTACTTCTGTCACATGCTACTTGCTACTTGCTTGCCTTTCCTGACAGAATATGATCAATAATTTACGTATTGGAAGTGTTTTTATTGAACATGAGAGAAAGAGTGGGAAATATATTCATGAAAAACGTGTGAGACATTTACATTTTATCTAATAAAAAAGTTATACATACATTTGACATTTCACATTTTAAATAAAAATCTAAACTGATTAAATAAATGAATGAAACATGTTTGCAATATTTTAAGTTTTTTTCTTTAAGTAACGATTTTTGAAATATATAAAATGTTTGTATTTAAGGAATGAATATGAAAATTATTTAAATCCACTTCATTAATTAAAACAGTTTGATTTTCAAATGTTTTTCATTTTTTAACTTGATTTCAATTTGAAATTTACTTGATTAATACATGACTATGTAATTAACTTGACTTGAATTATAAACTTGATTATAAATACTTGATGATGATGATGATGAATTAGTATTGATTCACTATGAAAAGGAAGTTGTATTAGAGCTAAAATTCGAAACATGTAAATTCATTAATAAAACTTTCATAACATTCGAATTTCTCACAACTTTGGTTATTTGATTTCAGTACAACGTTTTGATTACTTGACTTGATTTTGATTCACACTTGACTTTTGTCGACTGAATTGAACTTGACTTTTTAATATCATTTAGTTCTCACAATTTTATTTAAAATCAAAAGTTAATATTTGTTAAAAACTAATTTTCAATTTTGCCTAAAACTTTTGTTTTATGGTTACAAACTTGACAATATTAACAAAATGCATTAAAAATTCCCTCGAAGTTTAATTAAATCATTTAATTGTCTGCTATCCTAAAGATGGATAAAATGCACATTTTAATTTGTTTGTATTCATCTACATGTCATTCTTGTATAACAAAACCGCATCATTATAAAACAGAGCGAGAGAATTTCTTTTTTCATAAAAAAACATGCATATCTGTGCCTCATTAACATCCCTTCAACACAAAAATATAGAGTTTATTTTGCTTGTGTATAACAAGAATGAATTTTCAGCAACTCATGAATTTTCACTCGCTCATGACATCCAACAAACAAGCACACAACAATTTTCATTAAAAGCTTCATTTATTCTGCTCAGAATTTTTTTTCAGTAAAGCCAAAAAGCCAGCAAGCGGCAAGTGAAAAAAAAACTTTTCAGTTTATTTTTTACAACAATCAGTGTGGAAATTTTCAGACTTTCTCATTTTCAGGCACTGCCGTGAAAGCGAAAATTAATTTTATTTTCATGCAGTCATTTTCGTTCTAAAAAAAAAGAAAATTTTGCATTCAAAAGTCATTTAATGAAGTTTTTTGGGGTAATGTAGACATGTTGAAGTGATCATAATGAGATGGTGACAATTTAAAGAAACTTTTTTTTTGTGGGGATCAAGATTTCAAAGTCATTGCACTTGGACATAAAATTTCATCGATATTTAGCGTGCAAGATGCCAATAAATTGAAATTCCCTGAATGTTTCGCAATACAAAAATATAGCCGATTACAAGGCTTTAAAAATTCCAGTCATGTCGCGTCCAACAGCCTGTTGATGCAATGTCTCAAGTTTTCTTTCTTTTTCTCTCTTTATTCACTGCTTAAGTGCTTTTCTTAGGGATTAGATGAAAGAGCAAGCAAAGAGATTGAAATGTTACGCAAGCAAAATTCATTAATAAGATATCGATAGGCTCTGCAGAATTGTTTCCGTTCTACTTTTACGATTGATTTTTTTTTCTTCTTTTTGCCTTTCATGTTGGTAGAACAAATTGTTGATTTTAGATCAATATGGCGAGGATAAAAAAAGAAACAAAGGAAATTGTTTGCTGACTTGAAAAGTTTTCGTTGCTTGTAAATCAAATTAACTTCTTTTTTTAGCTTTTGGAAATCTTAAAATCTCAAAATCAAGAGCGAGATTGAGCATCAATGGTTTGTTTTATATCTTAAACTAGAGCAGATTGCTCGTTTTGTGTCACTTTCTTATTTTTGGACTACTTGACTTGTTAAATTTTTTTGTGTCAATCAAAAACTTAAGTAATTTTAATGAAATTTAAGCTAGATGAGTCTAAAAAATGAATTAGGTATAGACAAACTTTGCTAACCTATGAATATTGTAAATGTTACTGTTTCAACATCATCATCCTGTCACGACTATAAATTTGTGCAGTAGTAAAAGAAACATGTTTATGTATTCTGAGCACATGCTTTATGGCAATCTCTACAAACGACTTTTGCTGTGTGTTGTTTTTTTATTTTTATTTAAACTCTGACAAATTTTTCATACGCTTATTTTGCCGCATCAAATTTGTTCACTGGACTGTAAAGAGAGGCAAAAAAAATTGTAAATTTATCCATGTCTAAATGATTGTGAGTTTATTTGAATTTTTTCTCATCTCTCTAGGAGTAATTTACAACCATCAACAATAACATGAACACATATGAATACATTTCACCACTCCACTCCTTTTTTTGCTTTTTTCTCTTTAAAGCTTATGTTTTATTGTGTGCTATTTGCTAGAAAAAAAGAGCTCTTTCTCTGTGTTGCAATTTAAACTCGTTATCTGGCGTTAAAATAAATTATTTCTCATAACATAAAATATACCCGAGAAAGAGTAAAAATGAAGCTTATCCAAATTTATGTTTAAAGATTTTTTTCTCTCTCTCTTTCTCTCTCTCTCTCTTGTTTCTTTTTATGCTATCTACTAACTGTTCATAGTTTATTTTTTGACATAATCATATATATAAATGTGCTCATATCACCACATCAACGCTATTTAAATAATATGAAAATTTTCATATATATTTTTGTGTGTCAGCAGTGTATAGTGTTAGAATTATTATAACTGCGGTCTTTGATAATTGCTTGACTTTATTTTCTTTCAAATTCTTTTAGAAACTTCTAAAGAAAAGAAATTTAATGACTTTAACAAAACTGGGATATTTAATAACATTTAATAGAAAAGACTGAAATTAACCTAATTATTCGAAGGAATAAAGACGTGGATGTTAAAATGATTAAATTTTAATAAGGTTAAAAATTTTAGACATTGACCAAAAGTTGAATAAAATTAATAAATCAAGTATCAAAGTCAAGTAAAGTAATTATTTTTAAAGTCAAGTGATAAAAGTCAAGTTGACTAAAAATGTTCGACCAAAATTAGTAAAAATGATTTTTGAAGACTCGAATATTTAACCGTTTCCATGCCTTGAAGTTTTAATAAGTTAAGAATTTAAGCTGTTTTATGGAAATTAGCAGACTTTATTTTAACCAAATTTATTCACCATTGCAATAGCAAGTTGTCGTTTAAAGAAAATAACAAAATTATTCACAACTTAAAGCTAATTTTTTTCAAGAAACATCAACTGCTATTTTATTTAAGTAATACGATGCCACACACATACATAAAGTCAATGAATATTAAATTGATTTTTTTATTCACTCTTTCACTTTGGTATTTTGGTATTCATTGCAAAATAAATGAATAAAAAAACAATTGAATGAAACGCTTTTTTAAGCTTCATTCTGTTTTCATACACATGTGGAAAACTTTATGAAATTTTATTTTGCGTTTTCATTTTAAGCAGTTTCATTTGGGGTAAAGTAAAGAAGCTTTGAAAAGTCTTTTTCGCATTTTTTTTATTTTGCTTCAACAAGAGAAAATTTTTTATTTCAATATAGAAAATTGTGTATACGGAAGTAGAAATAAATAACGAGAAAGCGGAATTGAATTATGCACATATCATTCATTCATTTATAAATTTTGCCGCTTTTGTTTCTTCTACTAGAAATTTTGCTGCTATTGTTCTGTTTGTGTTTGCATGAGAAGCACAATAAAATGCTTTCCATTTTCATTCTTATTTCAGCATTTAAAAAATATAAAAAATGAAATTTATTAATGAATGAAATGTATATGTTTGCTATGTAGGAAATTAAAGCATCAAACATATGTGGCTCATACTACATACATATAAGAATGTATAGTGAAATCAGAAAACATAATTTTTTGGTTAGGACGGAAAAATGAAGAGAAAACTTTATCCTTAGAAATGAGTAACTTGGCAACAAACACATAAATATCAACTACAGCAAACAAAATTTTTTTTATTTTCAAAACTCACTGCATGTGAAGTTAAATGAACTTTGAGTTAAGATGTGACTTGGAAAACAATACTGTGTTCATAAATTTTTTTAAGGAAAACTGTAGTATTCACACATTACAAAATTTTTAAAAAAAATATATGAAAAATGAAAGGAAATGATTCACAGTGGGCCAGAAATAGAAAAAAAGTCCAAAAAATATTTTTATTGTTGATTCTTTTAGCTTATTATTTGACAATTCCAAAACGCTATAAATCATAGTTTTTGGCTAAATCGTTGCCGAGAAATTGCTATTTTAGTGTTTCTGTATTGGGTCATTTTTGCCTTCACTTAATCTGCTATAACTCAGTCAAATCTTTATCGATTTATCTCAAAAGACTTTAAGATGATGGGAATTAAAATTACGCAAATTTTAAGGTATAATATGTGATATTTTGTCATAATATGTAGTCATCAGATGCTCGAAAATGCAAAAAAACCCGATTTTTTCATTAGACATGTCATTAACTTCGGTCTAGCTTCATCATAAAAAAAAGATTATTTTAATCGGATTGCGGTAATTGAAATTTCTAATTAATATCTCGAAATGGTTTTCGATTTATATTTTTTGAGCTTTTCATTTAAAAGTTATGAGAATATGTTTGTTTAAAAGAGTCAATTATTGGCAGCTCTAGTTCTTTAAAAATTCAGTTTTTCGCGACTAGCAGTATCAAAATGAACTTTTTTCATAAAATCTCTACGTTTTTCGTCTTTATTGACTCAAATTTACCTAAAAAAGTCAGATTTGAGGTAAATTTTGAAATTTTAATTTTTGGTTCTTCCTTACTTGGGTATTTTTTGGGTCATTTTTGGGTTTGCTAGTCTCTCTTGCTAAGTGAATACATTTAATTACATCAAAACTTTCTGTACATGTAATGTACATTTCAATACCTTTACAACAAGACCTTAACCAGTTCAATCGGACAAGATTTGACTGAGTTATGTATTATTTAAACTCACCATGGGTCAGAAATAGGGTTTTTTTGACAGAGAGCTCATTTTTTGCTCAAATTTTAAAATTAAACCATCAAAATGTTGGAATTTTAAATAAATTTTTAAAAAAGTATAAATTTTGATGTTAAAATATCAAAAAAGTTGTTGACTTTTACAAAATATTTTTATAAATTATGAACTATAGTTTTACTTTATGAGTCATAGTGCTTTTTGTGGTTGATCAATCTCGACTTTTTATATGTCATTTGATTGGTTTCAAATAGAGCTTTATTTGGTATAAAAATTGTTAAACTGCAGCTATCAGGTAGCAATTTCTCGCCAACTATTTAGCCAAAAACTATGATTTATAGCGTTTTGGAATTGTCTAATAATAAGCTAAAAGAATCAACAATAAAAATATTTTTTGGACTTTTTTTCTATTTCTGGCCCACTGTGCATAAGCTCAGTGAGCTGAACCGATGATCTTTTTATAAGGCTATTAGCTCAGTGAACTGAACCGATGATCTTTTTATAAGGCCATTAGCTCAGTGAGCTAAACCGATGATCTTTTTTATAAGGCCATTAGCTCAGTGAGCTGAACCGATGATCTTTTTATCAAGCTATTAGCTCAGTGAGCTGAACCGATGATTTTTTTTATAACGCCATTAGCTCAGTGAGCTAAACCGATGATCTTTTATTAGGCTATTAGCTCAGTGAGCTAAACCGATGATCTTTTTTATAAACGCCATTAGCTCAGTGAGCTAAACCGATGATCTTTTTATCAAGCTATTAGCTCAGTGAGCTGAAACGATGATCTTTTTTATAACGCCATTAGCTCAGTGAGCTAAACCGATGATCTTTTTATCAAGCTATAGCTCGTAGTGAACTGAACCGATGATTCTTTTTATAACGCCATTAGCTCAGTGAGCTAAACCGATGATCTTTTTATTAGGCATTAGCTCAGTGAGCTAAACCGATGATCTTTTTTATAACGGCATTAGCTCAGTGAGCTAAACCGATGATCTTTTTATCAAAGCTATTAGCTCAGTGAGCTGAACGATGATCTTTTTTATAACGCCATTAGCTCAGTGAGCTAAACCGATGATCTTTTTATAAGGCCATTAGCTCAGTGAGCTAAACCGATGATCTTTTATAAGGCATTAGCTCAGTGAGCTAAACCGATGATCTTTTATTCAAGCTATTAGCTCAGTGAGCTGAACCGATGATCTTTTTTATAACGCTATTAGCTCAGTGAGCTAAACCGATGATCTTTTTTATAGGCCATTAGCTCAGTGAGCTAAACCGATGATCTTTTTTATAACGCCATTAGCTCAGTGAGCTAACCGATGATCTTTTTATCAAGCTATTAGCTCAGTGAGCTGAACCGATGATCTTTTTATAACGCCATTAGCTCAGTGAGCTAAACCGATGATCTTTTTATTAGGCCATTAGCTCAGTGAGCTAAACCGATGATCTTTTTTATAACGCCATTAGCTCAGTGAGCTGAACCGATGATCTTTTTTATAACGCCATTAGCTCAGTGAGCTAAACCGATGATCTTTTTATCAAGCTATTAGCTCAGTGAACTGAACCGATGATCTTTTTATAAGGCCATTAGCTCAGTGAGCTGAACCGATGATCTTTTTATAAGGCCATTAGCTCAGTGAGTTAAACCGATGATCTTTTTTATAACGCCATTAGCTCAGTGAGCTGAACCGATGATCTTTTATATAACGCCATTAGCTCAGTGAGCTAACCGATGATCTTTTTATCAAGCTATTAGCTCAGTGAACTGAACCGATGATCTTTTTATAAGGCCATTTAGCTCAGTGAGCTAAACCGATGATCTTTTTTATAACGCCATTAGCTCAGTGAGCTAAACCGATGATCTTTTTTATAACGCCATTAGCTCAGTGAGCTAAACCGATGATCACATATTATACCTTAAAATTTGCGTAATTTTAATTCCCATCATCTTAAAGTCTTTTGAGATAAATCGATAAAGATTTGACTGAGTTATAGCAGATTAAGTGAAGGCAAAAATGACCCAATACAGAAACAACTAAACCGATGATCTTTTTAGGCAACGATTTAGCCAAAAACTATGATTTATAGCGTTTTGGAATTGTCTAATAATAAGCTAAAAGAAACAACAATAAAAATATTTTTTGGACTTTTTTTTTATTTCTGGCCCACTGTGACTTGAATTGTCAAAATAAATTCAATAAAAATTTTAAAAAATTTAACTAAAACTTACTTGACTTAACTTTCAATGTAAATCTATTTTACTTCCTTACTTGACTAAGATTTCTATAGCACTTGACTTTTTTGAAATTTCAAATTTGTTACTTTACTTGACTTATTCTTAAAATTTGATTTTATTACTTGACATTAAGTTAATTTTATCAACTTCTGTTCATTTCAAATTCAATTTTCTGAAAAACTTAAGCTGCAATAAAAATATGAAAAAAATCAATATTAAGAAAACAAAGAAAATTTCTTTTATTTACTCATAAAAATTTATTCATAACAAATTAAAATTTCCTCATGACTAATCATGCAGGTGCAAAAAAGAAGAATTTTTCCTCGCACACCCTGCCTATCGACTCGTAACAATAAAAATTTATCATAATTTTATTTTTAATGTGATAGCATGAAATTAAATTAACTGCCCTCAATGTCTTACTGGTGCTGCTACTTATCCCTAATAAAAGTGAATACAAATTTAGGCTTTCTTCCTTCCTTTGTTCAAATGTTCAAAAAATGCCAATAAACATTTAAAATTTATGACTTTCCACAGCATAAATTTTTCAACAGTTCACCACCGCTTTTTTACTTTTCCTTTTACGGTTCAATAGATGTTACTTGCTTACTTACAAACCCAGTAGATTGCGGTTTAGTGTGGGTGTCTGCCTATATTATTTTGATATAGGTATGTGAAAGATGAACATGGATAAGTTCTCAATTTCTCAATTCTGTCACAAACATTTACCCCTTTAAAATAAAATCTAAAAAATAAATAAATTAAAATAAACTAAAAATTTTATTAACATCACAAAATAAGAAAAAAAGTTTTTTATTCAAAATTTTAAGAATGAAATTCATTCACGTCTGTTGTGTTGAATTGTGAATATGCTATAGTATACTTTAAGTCAGCCATATATTTCAACTCTCTTCCGGGGGGTATGCATTTTTCATGTGCATTTAAAACGATTTGCTTTTTTCCCTGCTGGTTCTGCGGTTTTGCACTAAAACTGTGAAAATTATTGAAAAATTTTATAAATTGAAATAAATCAACAGATTTTAATATATTGACAATATTTGGTGCAATAAACTGCAATAAAAATAAAATTACAAAATTTTAGACATTTATTCTAAATGAATATAGATGAGGCTGGGATACTTTACAAATTCAATTGATAATTGAAACGAAAAATTACCGAATAACTGTCTCTTACATATGACAGTTTTTATCAAAGCATGAACATAAAAAAACAAGATTAAAGAAAATCTCATAAGATCACCTGGACTTTTACTAAAGTTTTGAAAAATTTTAGATTTTAGGTCACTATAGGTCATTACCCGATTTTTTACTCACAATTATCGGCGATTAATCTGTTGATTCAGTATCAATACCCCAAATTTTGCAGTTTCAGAGTTCCAACCTTGAATTAAAAAATTAATTTTAAAACCAATCACGAAAATCAATGAAGTCATTCAAATATTTTCCTCTATTTAACATCAAAAATGATTTCATTTCATTTGTTGATTAAAATTTTCATATATCAAATGAAAATGTCATAAATATCAAAATATAAATGAAACTTGAATTATCATTCAACATAAAATTAAAAATATTCTAAATAATTTGTCAAAATAAGCAAGCAATAAACAAAAATCTCTCACAATGAATTTGATATCATTCAAAATTTATTCATTTAGTGATGGAAAAAGGCAATCAAAATGAGAGTGAGTTTGTGGGAGTTGTTAGGAGCATATGTATGTATCATTAAGTTAAATGACTGTCATTTAATAACACTACTGGTCTATTGACGTCTCCCACAAATAAAATCATACATTTGTAGCTTTGGCTATTGTTTGTGTGAGAAAATAATAGTTATCGTAAAACAAACAATTTGACATAAAACCTGGTAAACATAAATAACAATCATGTATGTACTTCAATCTGACTGAAACATCAATTTTTGGTATTAACCGCAATAAAATCAAAACATTGTTTTATTTATACAACTACACACTGTGTGTAAAACTGTAATTGACAAAATATCGATTTTAAAATAATACAAATATCAAGATTAGAAATTGATACTCACCAAAATATCTTTATCTTTTCATTAACAATTTTAATGAATTTAATTATCCAAATTTTATTATCATTGAGATATTTATTGTAATTTGATTCAATTTACACAAATATTTAGCTTAATTATCATAACTAAAACTATAAATTTCAGAGAATTTGCAATTATCGCATCCTTTTGCATGTGCAATTAGAGATGAATTTCATTATGAGAAAATATTTACATATCTTCTTGATTAGAAGCTCTTCATTAAGTTATAACATTACATATGACTAATTGGTCATTAAAATTGATTTTTCAATAAACTTCTTAGTAATCAATATTTCATATCACATCATGTTGATAGTTGTTTGAAATTTTTACGCTTCAATTCTACGATGAAGCTTGTTAGTTGTTAATATTGCAAAATGAATTGACCTGAATTACATGTAAAATAATTCAATAATAATTAAATGTTTAAAAGACAAAATTTTTTAAAGAAAACTTTTTTTTTCTAAAGTAAATTAAAATTTTATGACTTTTTTCTTAAACTTTATTTTAAAATAATTTTCTTTATTCAAAATTACTATCAAATTGAGAAAACTAAAATACTAGGAATATCAACCCAAAAAATGTCTCTAATTCATTCAAAATTTATTCAATTTAGTTGAAACTTTGCACATTTGTATGAAAGCCGATTCTTAGTTTGGAAAAATTTCAACCAAATCGAATAAAATTTGATTGAATTAGAGACATTTTTGTAAATCAACTTTCATGCATACCAGTCAAGTATGCATACAAGTGCCGAACTCTATTGAAAACCAATTACTTTTCGCATTAAATTAATTTTGAGCTATGCAAGAAATGATTATTTACTTGATTGTCAAAATCAAGTTGACTTGATAATTTAAAATGACTTGATTTCAACTTGACATGATTTTAACTTGACTTGGTTTCAATTTGACTTGATTTCAACTTGATTTTTTTTCAGTTACTCAATTTTTACTTGACTTTTTTTAAAATATCTATATCAATATTGATTGTTTTTTGTTCAAAAATTTTATTAATTTAATCTATCTTTGTAAAACTGATAAATTTTTTAAAAGTTTTCTTAAACGTTAAAAATATTTGACTAATTTCACAGAGGTTTGTAAAAGTACTGCAAAATGTTTAAAACAACTTGAATCAAGTAAGTTCTTTTGACATATGCTCAAGATTATCATAAATTTCAGTTTTTTTTAAAAAAGTATTTTTATATCTTTAATCCTCAACAATCAATCCTTGAATGTGACTCATTTTCTTTATAAACCAAAAATGTTCATTTGATTTATTTCTTAAAAAACACAAATAAAAATTTTATGTGACATAAATTTTTAATTTTATACACAAAAAGAAAATTACTATCAAACTTTTCTCCCTTTCTTTATTTTCCTCCTTCAATCATTCATTTGTAAGTACAATCCATCCATTATAAATTCATAAAGACTTTTCTATTCAATTATTCATGCATGTTAGATAAACTCGTAAGGCAATTTAGTCTAAAATTTTTTTTATTCTTTCACTTTCTCCCTACCATTAAAACATATCAAAAATCAAAAAATGAGTGAAAGCAAATTCTTTCCCGTAGGGTAATGTTGTCTTATATTTCACTTTAAAATATTCATAAAAAATTTCTCTTGCTTCTGATTACAACGCATGTCTAAAATTACACGATTAATTATTAAAATTTATCACATTTGAGAATTCACCTATAAATAAATACGCACACACTTCCTTTGGATGACTTGCTAATTTACGCATCTCTTTTAATGTCATGTCAGAAAATGTTAAAACTATAATTGGGTTGAGTGTAAAAGAGAAGGGTGTTAAATTTAAAGTTTAGGAAAATTTTTTAAAATTTTTTTAAATTGAAAAAATTGAAATTCTAGAAATTTTCAAAAATGTACAAAAATTAATTAGAATTTCCAAAACGTAAATACTCTTTGTTGCTTTTTATTTCTTTTTCAATTCTTCTTCCTTGCAGACATTTTAAGGTTTTTAATCCTAGTTTAAAAATGAAAATTTGTAACAATTTTAAAACGTGTGAAAAGGAAAGAAGAAATCATGAACATTTGGTACTTTTTAACAATAGTGTTTATTATCTATTCAACATCTTCCCTTTCTTTCACACACCCTCAAAATTTCCTTGTCATTTTACTTTTTATTACAACAGCAATATTCGCTATTTAAATAATTAAAATGACAGCATTAGAAATTAGCTATTTGAGATTGTCGCGCATAAAGAAAGAAAAGGTAAAAATCACTGCTGTTTCATTTCTTTCATAACTTTCTCACTGAAGGGTTGCCTTTTTCTGCTCATACTCTTTTCCCCTTTTTAATACGTCGCACACAGAGTAAAATGGTATTTTAAGTGCGACCAAATTCGCGTGTGTGCGTTTTTGCTAAAAGGAATTTCGTGTCGCTTCCTAATGAAACATAAATTGACAGTTGGCAAATGTTCCAAATGGGAAATAAAAGTACAGAAAAAAAATTATTTTTCGTGCTTGCCTACTGAAAATAATCACACAAATGTGATTGCTTACTTGTCTACCCGCTGTGGAAAATTGTTGAAACAAATTGCAGAAACAAAAAAGAAATTTGAGTGCGGAAAAAAACTTTTTTTGCTTTACCATTGCTTCACATATATACACACGTTAACGCAATTAAAGAAATTCATTTTTTAAGGGAGCAAAAAAGTTTTTTTCTTTCCTTTTCCCTTCGTTCATGATGATAACAAGACATCTCACTGACTTGACATGTTAAGTAGAATGTGTCACTTTCGCTCAATTTGTTCACATTAAATACCGATTTTCTCAATGTTTTCTTTGAAGTGATGTATACATTTATTTTTTAGTATTTTAGCAGAAAAATATACGTTTTTGAAATTAACGGTTAAAATGTTTTCAAAAAAGTTCACTAATACAAATAAACACATTTTACTTGCATTTTACTAACACAAACAAATAAACGTTTACACACTAACACATTCAAACAAATAATTTGTAAACAAACAATTAAATCTTTTTAAAATCAATAATTTACAATAAATTGCTTGCATAGAGCTATTGTTACCTGATTGCTAATGATAAGAAGAAGTTAAAATAATAAATTTTATTGCAAGCAAAGAGTTATTAAGAAGGATATCTTTAAAAATTAAATTATTTATTTAAATTTGTTTTCATTTGAAACAAACCTTTGCTTGACTATTAAAATCTTTTCAATTTATTTATTTATTTGCGTTGAAATTCAATGTTTTAATTGTTTTCTGTCGTAAGCAATCAAATAGAGTGTAAATTCTTTTCAAATCAATCAAATCTTTAAAGATTTTACAAAAGAATTTGTAATTGTTTGTGTTAGTAAAATAAACTGTTTATTTTTAGATCAAAAAATTCTCATGAATGCCAAGAAACCCAAAAAAACACAGACAAAAAAGAACTGTTAGCAGGAGTTTTCATCTCACCAAGTGACTATCAAGTGAGTGAAAAACGAAACTCTCTATTCTCACCATATCACGTCTCTTTCTCTATATACTAATGGAAAAAGGAAGGAAAAGAGACGAGTGAGCAAAAAAGAAGGAAAAACGAGAGAAATTTTGTCATGATAGCAAAGAAAGACATGTGATGGCAAAAAGATGAATTATATCTCCTCATGTATTTTCAAAGACGGAAAAAGAAATATTTGCATATTTCTATGTATTTGTGTGCTGTAAATTTTGTGACATTTTTCCCACATATACAAAAAATTGTCGAAGATAACGAGATGTCTTTTTCAAGAAAGAAAAGTTTTTTTGCTTCTTATACACTCACATATATGTCATGGGAAAGATGGAAGGCTCTCTATAATAGCGCATAAAATTTTCATGATGGTTAAAACCATAGATATATGGTTGGTTTGGTGTAGAATGGCACATACTTGGATATATTGAATATTTCATGACACCGTCACGATTCGTGTGTAATTTTTCTACTTTGTTGTCTTAAAAGAGAAGAGCAAAAGAGAATTAATGGCTTTGTTTTTGTGTCTTACTCTATGGCAATTGAGTTCTTACGTGATTATTGACATTTTCCACTCGCGAAAAAGAACTTACCATCTTTTTACATTCGTCTAATGTTTCACTTTTTGAATAATGAGGCAACTTCATTTGTAAGTAAAATTAACCATCGATTGTGGCTTTATGTTATTTCAGAATGAATTATGAGTGTTTTAAAAGTTTATTTGCGTGTAACTAAAGATTGCAGACCTTGAATGTTAGAATATTTGCTACTTTATAATTGAAAATTTCAAATGACAACTTTTTACCCTTAAGCATCGAAATTTCATCGCATTGACTCATGAAATCATCAATATTAACCTTGAAATTTATTAATGTCAACATTTGGAAATTATCATAGTCATGAAATTCAATTTAAATTTTTAATGAAACATTTGAAAACTTTTTTGTTCAAAATAGCTCTTAGATACACGTTTTAAAAGTTGTCAAAAAGCTCCTTCTCATGTTGTTAAGAAGAAAAAGTTTTTTTCCATGTTTATATGGCTCACACACGTGTGTATTTATAGCGAGTGAAAAAAAGTTCAAAAAATTTTTAATTTCATAAAGTAATTTAAAAATCTATGAATAAATGAATATTTTCACCTGTTTTAATAAAATTTTGTAATATTTTGCATAAAAGAATGGACACTTGAATGAAAAATTTTAATCAAGTTGATTCGAAAAATATTTTTAAAAATTTATTTTGAAGAAAAATAAAATTTTGGTAAATATAGTTTTAAAATCATTAAATTTAGGATTAATCCAAAAATTGAACTCGTAAAAGACTAAGAATCATAAAATTTATATTTGAAATAAAAGTCAAGTAAAACTCAAGTCAAGTTCATAAAAAGTCAAGTTAGAATAAAAATCAAGTTTACTTCAAGTCTCAAGTCAATTTGATTTTAAGAGTCAAGCTCAAAATTTATCAATTGGTACAGAGTTGGAAAAGTAGCTACCTACTTTTCATATAAAAATGTACTTTCTACTTTTATCTTATATAGTTTTCCAACTCTGAATTGGTATGAAATAAATTTATAATTTTTTTTTCTGATCAATTTAATAAATTGAAATCTATTTCGATCCAATAATTCAAAGCAAAAAAATAATAATTTTCTATCCCTTGATTTTTATATTCAATATTGATTTTAATAAAATTTCAATAAAAGACAGAAGAAAATTCTTCTTAGCTGGAAAGTTATTTGGACTTATTGTGCCATTCTTTGTATATTATCCTTCTACTACTAAATGCCACTTGCATTTCTTACCAAGTTGTTTCACTGGAATGCAATTAAAAGAAGAAACCATGACATTTCTGATGTCACAAACCAGCACATTGAGCAACTACATCTAATTCAATACTAAAAATAGATTGAATAAAGCAACTAAGTTGATTTTTATTTCATTTCATAAATAAATGACATACAACTGAGAGATGTCATTGCAATAATTCGATAAATTTGTGATCCATCGTATATGTGATCGAAAGCATGGAACTAATGGAGATTGAAAGAAAAAGAAGAATAGCGTGCACAGTGGGTCAGAATTGAAAAATTTGTGCAAAAAATATTTTATTGCTGAAACTTGTAGATTATGATTA